>CM038221.1:56793615-56997739 GCA_021442155.1 Cymbidium sinense
CCTTCTTATTGTTCTCATAATTTTTCTGTAGACTTTTGATGTTTAAATCCATTCTATTTGTTTGTACTTTTTTGTATTTTTGATGGACTTATTTTGAGCATTGATGATGGCTTCACGTTCAAAAGATTTGAACTTTATTCTAGCACTTAAGCCTGCATAGAGCTATCTAACTAGTAGATATAACTCCTCTTTCTAGTACTTGCATCGTATTTGAGCAAATCCTGTCTTACGAATGCATGATGTAAAAATGATAATCTAGTAAAGAAGCATTTGATCAAACCTTGAAGAGATTAATTGAACATCTGCAATGGAACAAGTAATCTGTGGATTGGCATCATTTGAATCAACATTATGTTCCATTAATTTCATCCCAAGATTAAGAGAATTCTTTCAGAAGTCATAATGTTTTAACGAAAAGGATGCTCTCAAGTGTCAAAGACTGCAAACAACTTCTGTTGTGATGGAAATTGGCGTGTGGGGGGGGGGGCGGTAAGAAGGATGGCTGAATGGCTAATTGTTTGATAGGATCAGCTAAGATCTACGTGTTCCATGGTCATTCAAGATTCAATGTTAGGGACCATTAGACTTCTATATTTTTATTTATGAATAACTAGTATTGTTATATGCTTTCTTGTATGCTGGAAAGCTTTTATTGATATATAATTGAAGTTACCGACCTTTTCACGCAATTTTGTTTGGATAGGGTAATGATTTTAGTTCATTATTTTGAGAAAGTGTCATTAGAGATGAAACCTTCTTTGTTAATGAGGTGCTTGATTACTCTTTAATAAATAAAATAGTCGAGAACCATTTTTTTCTCGGTATTTTCATGAATTGCTCAAGTTGTCTCACTTTGAAAAACATGCGGCACTAACTAATCTCCTCTGTATATTAATTAGAGGACCATGATCAATGCTTCTCCTATAATCTTATGAATGTAGAGGTTTTCAAAATACATATTTAGTCATATAATCCATATCTGAAACTATATTTTCTACGGAGTTGAACACTTTCCTGAGATTGACTAAGAGATTGAACACCTTTCTGTTATCATGTTATTATCAAGTGTATAGTCTCATGGAAAAGTTATAGTATGCTCTTTCTCTTGGACTCCTTATGGTGTAAGTCATTTTTATTGATTTGAAATATTTATTTTTATCGCTCCTTAAGTTTGTCTTAATATTTCAGGATGCAGAGAGTGCTCGAGGATACCGGCTAGTTGGCGATGTTTGTTTTGAGGAGGCCTCTAGGGTGGCTTCAGCTATTACTCCTGTACCTGGCGGAGTTGGTCCCATGACTATAGCCATGCTTCTATCTAACACATTGAGCTCTGCCAAGAGGATACATGACCTCAAGTAATATTTTACTTATTTCTCCTATGATTCTTATTATCATTGTATTTCATGTCAAATTTGGAAGACAATTTCAAATGCAAAATTGATGAATATTTATGATTTGTAATTTGAATGGCTTATTAGTTTAAGTTGATAAGCATTTTTTTATTGCACAGATTCAATATTTTTATGAGTTTATATTAGTTAACTCTTAATAGACATCAATTCAAATAAACTCTCACTCACAAAGAAGAGTACATGGAATGCTATCGAAAAGCTCTGATAAAATTAATCTAACGGTAGAAATCTTCAATCATTATGCTTATAATTTTCTAATATGGCAAGTGAGACCACAGAAATTCGACCCATAAATTTAACAAGACATGAATCAAAGCTGTGCGATCTAAAATAGATCTTGAATTTAACAATTGGAACATGACCGAGCTCTAAGAACCATGTTCATGACTATTTGAATCGGATGGCCAAACTTGTTCCAGGGCTCTAAGACTAATGCTAGAAATAATCAGATCTAACTAAGGGTAATGAGAACTATACTGATGGACCTCATTAAGATTGATGAATAGATCAACATCCAGTTGCAAGTGTTCTAATGGTCAAATTTTCAGCTTAATGTGATCGAGATCTTTTATTGGGTGGAAATGATTATGGCTCAAGCCAAGCAATAGAAGACAAAAAGGCGTCTTGCAACTTCAAAGATATACAGGTGTAGTGTACACAGTTCACAGATTGTCCATTAAGGCTCATCCTATATATGATGAATTTTGCCACGCCCACACATCTAATCTCCAAAATTCACATATTTCGACATCACCGGAAAAATGAGAATCAAACCCTTTACTTTCTGTACTCTTAAAGAGAAAAAAAGACCGGTGTAGCTGTAGAAATCGGTCAAAAGTATGGTGCCAGTGAAACATGCATAAGAAAAATGATCTTCATTTATATCAACAAACAAAAAGTTACACACAGACTGAAGGAAAAAAATATGAAGATGTAGAGCAACAAACAGATAGAGAGCGAGAAAGAATTAATTAGAATCAAAAGGGTTGAAAATTGAAGTGATAACGTATTGTAATAGTTATTTTTAGTAGGCATCTGGTTAGATAAAGATAGCATAACTGTTGGATATAGTCTATATAAGATGCAACCTATTTCTAAACAATACATATATACACATAGAGTATTATATGGGCAACATAACATAATTTAAAGGACATCTACGGCATAAAATCAAGGAAGCATTAGTTGGCAATTAAGTGAAAGCAGTAATAGATAAGATCAGAAACAATTGGGGGTGGGCATTAAATAACGTGGATCTAAACAAAAAAAAGTAGAATCTGGATCCTATAGTTTATAACAAAGGTTCTCCAAAAGTTCAGATTAAAGGTTGGGATAAATGAAGAATGTTTCATTATGCACAAAGTGAGAATCCCAATCCAATAAATTATGAAAATCTAATTAATCTTTGTGATCCAAAATTTTAAATTAAATAAAAGATATCTATCTGAGTTAAATTTACAGAGTAGTAAGATAATACCTTCTTAGGATTCCAAGTTGGTAGAGTTCCATATTTCCCATAAATGCATCGCTCAGAAGAAAACTTATCCATGAAATCTAGTCGACGCTTCTATCACCAATAATCCCACAAGAGCAGACCCCATCTTTGAAATGGTGAAACTTATTGTCCCTCACTAATATGGTTCTCCCAAGAATCCCGGATATGAGTTTAATAGCAATATGACAATCACCACATATCGTAAGTTTTAAATACACGCATCTCTTATGCAGTTTAATGAGACCTAGGCCAACTGCTAACCTCTCGCTATGCTGAAGCAAGTATTCCTCAGAGTCATCCACATTTCGAAGCACAAAGTTATTATCAGGAACGTAGCCCATTCTCTTCATCTTTCTTGTTAAATCCTTCAAAGTCCTGTAGATTTCTTCAGCAAGCGGATGATTTCGATCCCCAGCATGGAAGGTGTGTGACTCATTATCTATCTGGATCCAACTTACTCCAGGTTCCTTCTTCACACCTCTTGATTTCATCAGCTCTCTTATATGATCAGCCTCCTTCCACATTGCTACTGATGAATAGATGTTTGCCATCAAAATATAGTGGCTAGAATTTTCTGAATCTAATTCAAAGAGCTTCTCTGCAGCGAGCTGACCTAAATCAACCTCTTTATGCAACCGACAAGCCCCAAGCAAGGCTCCCCAGGTTGACACCTCAGGCTCTATTGGCATTTTATTGATTACTTGATTAGCTTCTTCTAGGAATCCTGCTCGTCCTAAAACATCCACCACACAAGTGTAGTGCTCAGCTCGAACCTCAACTTCATGTTCCTCTAACATGTCGATGAAGCGGTTATTCCTTTTCAACTTGTGGCGCATCTGCGAGAGAGAGGAAGGTTACACCGGTTTTACATTTTCTTTCGCATTTGGTTGAATAGCTCAAAGACCTCACTGCTTTGTCCATGCTTTCCATATCCACTTATCATTGAATTCCATGCCACAATATTTCTCTCATTCACGTGATCAAAGTACGTTCTAGCATCTTCTAGTAACCCACATTTTGAGTACATGTCAACCATTGCATTGTCTAAAATTACTGAGCTATAAGAGAACCCTCTCTTGATCACAATGGTATGAAGCATCTTCCCAAGTTCAAGGGGCATGCTTGCAGAGGTTAAACAAAGGAACAAGAGTTAGTGGTTCATAAATCACCCCTTCTTTGGTCATTCTAAAGAACGGTCGTCGTTCTTGAAATCACATTTTGAGTATCCCATTAGCATCATATTCCATGAAACTAATGTTTGCTCCATCATCGATCAAACAACTCTCTTGCTTCATCGATTTTTCGCATGCCAACAATGATATCATCACATTATTGAGATAAACATCTTTTCTCTAGCCTTCTCATAAACCTTGTAGGCATAGTTCATGGAATCACATTTTGCATACAAATAAACAAGCATGCAGCGAAGAATTTTATGATCTTCCCTGATGTTTCTAATCATAAAGCTATGAATTTGCTTCCCCCTGTTTATATCTGAAAGGCTAATGCAAGAAGAGATTGCACTGTCTAAAGAAAAATAATCTGGCTTTATCCCATTAAGTTGCATTTGATAGAATAAACATAGCACATCTGAATAATTACCATTTTGCTCGTGTCCATCCATCAAAGAATTCCAGGAGTAATTATTCCTTTCCTGCATACTGTAGAAAATACTTTCAGCTTCTCTTAATCTATTGCATCTAGCATACATGTCAACCAACTCAGTCTCCACTACTACATTTAGTTTAGTCTCAACTCTAATCATGTAAGCATGAATCTGCTTTCCTAGATCTAGGCTCCCTTGATTAGCAGCTAGAGTTAACAGATTGGCAAGTGTGAATTGGTCAGGCAGGAATGCTAATCTCATCTTATGATAGAGATGAACTACTGCTTCTACATTATCTTCTTCTACATATCCTGAACTTAGAGCATTCCATGAGACTTCACTCCTCTCATCCAATTTATCAAAGGCATGGTGAGCTTTCTCTGGGCAACCACACTTTGCATACATATCGACAACAGCAGTACCAAGTATTACATCAATATCGAGGGATCTCCTTAGCAGGTAACCATGAAACTGCCTACCCGTATCCAAATCAGCCAATGCAGCACATGCCATGAGACCACTGCCTAAATTAAACCTATCACATCGATGACCAGAATCCTGCATTCTTGAGAATTGATGAAGAGCCTCTTCATGGAACCCAAGGTGAGCATAGCTAGCTATTATAGAGTTCCAGCTGACTTGATTCTTTTCCCTCATTAGTTCAAACACCATCCCCGCTACTATATTCATCACCAGACATACATATCGATAAGAGAATTCTCTACAAAAAAATATCATACCCAATAATTAGTTTTGAATGCACTAGCTTCCCTTTACTCAAAGATCTCAAGGAGCCACGCCCTTATAATAGTCACAAATGTGAAGTGATGCACATCACCAACACTAAGCATCTCATGAAAAGCACACCAAGTTTCTTGCAACATTGAAAGCTTCACATAACCCCAAGAATAGAATTCCAACATCACATTATCTCCATGAATCTCATCAAAAGCAGCAAGCATCATTCATCCATCCAAATCCAACATACCCATCAACTAAAGCCCGCCACAACTTCATTGCTATTCAATCCGACCTTAATTATCAAACTCACTTGAGAAACACCCTCTTTCTCATCGTACAATGCATCCCTTAATCACACTAGGGAATGTAAATTTACTAGGGATGCTCCATCTCAATAGAGATCTGTAAGAGTTTGAGAACCTCCTCATGATCTTTTTCCCTTGAATAGGCTAGGATCATTGTGTTCCAAGCATCGAGTTTTCTCGGTCATTACATCAAACATTTTGCGTGACTACATATATAGCCACTCCTAGCATAAAACATGAGAATTTTCGTTTGCAAAAGGTATCATTAACCCATCGGCGAGCATCACGGGCATGGATGGACCTTCCAGCATCAAAGGATTGGGAGTCGATGCAAGATTGGATGAGGGAGGAATATTGGCGTGTTAGAGAGGGATAAGAGGTTGAGGGAGCTGAGTTTGATCATTGAATGAGAGGAGGATATGAGTTTTACCGAAGGAGAAAAGTAGTTAGTGGATTTACATTGAATCGAGGAAGCAGGTGGAGAAATAGTGCAGGATAATAGATTTGAGGAAGCGAGCATTTTAATGAAGCGCTATTTTTTTCCCCACTTTTCTTATTTTATAGAAAACAAATCATTACCTCATCAAGTTTAGTAAAATTTAAAATTTATTGTTTGTAAAGATTATAGTTTACTTATATCATATTTATGATTGATAAATATGAAAAAAAAAATCCTCAACCAAACACATGCTACAAGCAAGTTTATTATAAATGTGATTAAAATAAAATCTCGATAATAATGGATGAATTGCCATAATTTTTATAAGCATACTGAAAACTTTCAAAATCACTTTTTTGATATGAGTGTCAAATATGAAATTATGATCAAAGGACTTGATTGTCTCTAAACTCACTAACTTTTGATCATGTCCTCTCTTCTAATCTATGAAACTACATAGACATGTTTCAAGTGTCTACCGTAAGTCATTTCTTTTTCAAATTGGGACATCCAACTTAGATTATTAAATCATATTTTTAACTTTCATATCTTTTCAAATCTTGCCATCTACGACACCTCTAAAGATTGGCTCAAGTGTCTTCAATATCCTTTATGATTCTACTATTCTTCATCCAATTAAGTGGCATCCTTTATATCTCTAAGAAGAAGATGAATGTGATTACTTCTATATACCTCACGTGAATTATATTATATATTTTTATTTATATTTTATTTCAAAATAAGATGTTTGATAGTGATAGTTATTTTTAAAAACACATAACACATCTACAAATTATTTTGAGCATTTTAAAAATAAAAACTTAAACAAACACACCAAATAAATATATTCTAAAAATAACATAAAAATAAAAAAATAAAAAATGTAATAAAATTAATCCCAAATAAGTCTAAATAATCAAATAATCTCTTTACCAACTCTATAATTATATTTAGTTAAATTATTCCTACTGTAAAAATGACAGACGTTCCGTTATGATCGACTCGGAGAGTTTTATTTGGACATAGCATAGTCCTTTGAACGAAATCAGAATAGGGAATTCCGCTTTATTGTAGATTCATCTCTTCAAAATATATTATTTATATTGGACATCATTAATAACAGAGTCTGTACTTTGAGAATAGAAAAATTATATTGTGTGAAATTAATATATAATTATAGTGTATTAACTATAAAATATAATATATTATTATGTATCAATATATAATTAATATTACATAAATACATAATATTTTACATGCTATAAATACATTATATTAAATTGTGCAGATGTAAGATTATTTATTTTTTTTATAATAATATAAAATATTAGTTCATATTTTTAGAATGAAAATAAGTATTTTAAAGGAAAAATAAGAGTTACTAATATTATATATGTTTGGATTTTAAAATTGTCTATGATTTATCAATTCTATTAAGAGGTTTGGGATGATTTTTATTTTATTTATATTTATATTTTGTTTCTTTTATATTTTATTTTAAAATAAAATATATTTGATGGTTATTATTGTTTTTAAAAATATTCAAAAATATCTAAACACTATTTTGAGTATTTTAAAATAATATTAGTTGTTTTTGAAAACAAAAATAAAATACATAAAAATACATCAAATAAATAAATACATGGATACCATTTAAAATAAAAAGTATCTACTTATGTGATAGGTGATTATTATGAGGTTAAGCATGATTACTGATATAAAATCAATGATAAGGAAAATGTTGAGATGATCACATTTCTCACACAGGGTGACATTTTGTGAAAATTAGAATAATAAATAATTATATTAAATGAATGGTGGGAGTATCACAGTGAAATAAAATAACGAATTTTTTTTTTTATAATTTGCATGTAAAGAATTAAATTGAGAGAATAAATAAAAATAATAATAGTTGGAACTGTGCAAAATATATAAATAATTTTGAATATATATAGAATGATAAGTGCTGGAGCATAATAAATTAAAAAATATAAAATATACACATAGATTATGAAAATAAGATACACTAAAACCTCATATCATTAATTTATGTTGACCTATAAAAATCTCTAAGGTAGAGTGACTTATTGTTGGGTTTAGTTTTGTTGTTAATTTGTTATAGAAATTAGGTCTACATAAAACCTTTAAAATGATAGTGATTACTAACAAGATGTGATAAAACAAAACTTTAATGGTTTTATTAATCAAATACATCCCAATTATCATTGAAATAAATCGAATGACTAACCAAAAAGAAGTTATAGGTCAACATTACAAAGTTTGAGGCAAATTACATATCGTAACCTAAATAAATCAGTTTTAAACAAATTTACGTATTTGAAACATTGAAAATACTAAATATCTACCTTGCATAAAATGACTGAATATGAACAATAATCATTTAAATATGTAAGGAGGTGGCATGTGAATCGAGATACCTAATTTTTTTTTATTAAAAAAGAGGGACAAAAGAAAAGAAAAGAAAAGAACATAAAGTTAAAACAAGTGAATAGTTATTGTCACTGTAAATTAAATAAATTGAGTGAGCTAGACTAATACTAAATAAGTTAAGTAAATATATTATGTTATTGTGTATATATATATATATATAACATAAACTAATGTTAAATAATATTAAATTCAATATTTATTTTATTGATAAATGCTATCTACTTTAAATCATAGTAGGTGGAGTAGTTTGTTAATATAAAGGATTAGTAAAAATGTTAGTTGATGGAAATACGTCAAAAAAAAAATATCTCTATAAAATCAATTAGGTAATTGCATATATTGTTAACTCCAATTTTAAATGGGCTTTTGGGCCAAGGCAAACTTTCAAAATATCTAAAAATAGACATAGTTAATATTATCATATTTAAAGATTTAAATCTATGTAAAATCCGATCTGATAGCCATAATTTACAAAAGAGAGTTCTTTTCCTCGGATGAATCGAAAACCCGGATTTTCTGGGCTTCCTTTCTCCCCCTTTCTCTCCCCCTTTCTCTCTCTTTCGATTTACTGAAAGATAAAAATTTTATTTTATTTTATTATATATATATTTTTCCTTTTCCTGCTCTCTCTCTCTCTTTTTCTCTGTTTTTCCTCTCTCTTTCTTTCTCTCTCTTTCCGTGAGCTAAAAAAAAGAAGAAAAAAAAAAATCACTCTCTCTCTAATCAAGCTCAATCTACTTTCATTAAAAGAAGATATTGCTGCTGACTTATGAGATATGTAGCAGTTCTCTATCCATTCTAATAGCTCATACTTTCTTGCCAAAATGATTTGAAAAAAACATTTGATAAAATTAATAGAAATCTTTGATTCATAGATTGCTTGATAAAGGATTTCTAGAGGTTTTCTACTTGGGTGGAGGCATGTATTTCAGATGTACCTTTCTCTATAGTGCTAAATGGAAATATTTCTGGATATTTCTCCTCTTCTAATGGTCTTAGGCAAGGTTGTCCATTATCCCCTTCTTTTCAATTGCCATGGATACCTTCTCTTGTATTATAAGAATGAAATTAACAAAGGCTCTACAATCTATTACTATAGTGCCTCCTCACACTTATTGTTTGGATGACCTTTTAGTGATGGGAAATGTTAATCACTCCACACTATACTCTTAAGTCCATACTTCAATCTCTTAAAATGTATTTGGGACTTGAAGTTAACTATTCTAAATCTTCTATATGCTCTCTAGTAGAAGGGATGAAGACTTACACCATGTTAGGCATTATTTGGGAACATTTCCCTTCAAATATTTGGGCTTACCTCTAATCAATGGACCAATAAAGATGGCACATTTTCCACTTTTGATAGACTTCATGTGTGGATGGCATGGAAAAGCAAATTCCTCTCTTTAGGTGGAAGATTACAACTTATAAGATCATCTATAACACTATCTATCATCTGGTTTAGTTCTATGGCTATTCGATGTCATGATTAAAAAATCGCTCTTTTAAAGATTTTTCTATCACTCTGAGAGGCTAAGAAGCTTCATATAATTTCTTGGGCACCACTCTTCCAAAGGATAAAGGTGGTATTGGTTTACTTTCTCATCTTCTCTCAATACATAAACTTAAAATTATGTGAAAAATATTTGGGGGGTACAATATTTGCTAGATGGTGCTTAGCCAAATACATTTTCTTGTGGAAACCTAGCATTCTTAGAGTCTCGCCACTATGGAAATCAGTTATGAAGGTTCTTGAAAAATTTAAAATAAACGGTCTTTAAAGTAGGAGGCATAATGCTTTCTCCCTATTCTATGACCCTTGGTGCAAAAGTAACTCTCTTTGTAATTGGTTGGGTGCAAATGGGCCAATATCCCTTAACCTCTCTGATAATGTGAAAGTCCACTCATTATTTCAAAATGGACAATAGTTACTCCCCACTCTTCTCACGGTTTCAAATCCCAGGTGTGCTCAAATGATATTAGATACTCCTATCATGGATGGAGAGGACTATATATGTTGGTGCAACTCTAAATCACCTTCCTCTAAAGAGTTTAGAGAGGCTGTCTTTGAATCCCATCCAACAATGGAATGAACTAAAGGAATTTGGTTTAAGGGTTATGCTATTAATTATGCTCTCTATTGTTGGATGTCATTTATGAACGGTCAAAAAACTTCAGATAAGTTAGCAAAAAGGGGAATTAGCACTCCAACTCATTGTTATTTTTGTCACTCTGTTTTTGAATCACACAATCATTTATTTTTTGAATACACGGTATCCATCAAATGGTTAGAGTCTTATACATAAAGCTTTCTCTTCTGCAATCCTCCCTTCAACAGTTCTAAATTTCATTGATGAAATTTGAACATAAAGCTGTTGCACTACACTTTCTTATTATAGCGTGCTTGTTTATACACTATGGAGAGAAAGGAACAACCAGTATACACAATTCTCAAACTTTTCCTCTCTATTAACTCGGTTAGAGAAAGGGTTACACAAAATGCTAAGGAAAATTAACCAACTGGCTAGCTATGTTCAAGAGCTGCTTCAAAGTGGAGAAATTATAAACCTCCATAATTTTGATCCTAATGAATGGTTGAGGATGATTATTCAGAATCTCTGGAAGACATTTAATGCTTATTATCGTTCGTTGAGTTTGTTGATCGAGTCTATCTAATGCACCACGATTTCTTTTTAATTTTGATATGGACGATGATGAGTTTTATCCAAGCACAACCCATTCGATTACTGCTAATCTCTCAGTCTCCCTCACCTGGATGATCACCTCTGCAACCATGGTTCCCTTTCTCGATTTGAACTCCTTTTCAGTCGGTTGGCTGGTTCTTTAGGGGATCGTTTGGATGGCGGTCTTGATAACCGTGAGTGATTTTTCTCTGTAATGTGCTCCTGCTAGATGTTGTTTGTTTGTGCTTTCTGATCATCTATTTTGATGAGTTTGTGCCTCACGAGTCCATATTTTAATAGTCTTTTTCTTCCTTCTTATTTTGTTTCTATTATGACCCTTGGTGACAGACGCTTGTAACTTTGTTTTTAATTGTCTCTTGATCCACATGGGATTAATGTTTGTCTTTCTGTAATCACCATTTTGGAATACAATTGGGCTTTGGCCCTCAAATTTTTTCCAAAAAAAAAAAACTCACTCTCTCTCTCTCTCTCCCTTCTCTCTTTCTCTCTTTTTCAGTGATATACAAGAGCAAGAAAGAAAAGAAAAAAAAGAAAAAAAAAAAGAAAAAAAAAGAGCGGCAAAATCAAAATATATATATATATATATATATATATATATATATATATATATATATATATATATATATATATATTACACCTCATTTGCATATACAAAATATATTGCATTTAATTTTATGTAGGTGCCCGAAGAGTCTATGCGTATTTTTTTAGATGGATATATATATATATATATATATATATATATTATTGGTTGCCACCTCATTTGCATATCTTATTTGCCCCTTTTCATAACAAGCTCACAAGGTATGAGATCTGCTGAAAGATGATAACAAGCTCGTAAGGCATGAGATTTGCTCAAAGATGATGAAGATTAAGAGGATTTTTTTCAAAATATTAAAAACAGTTCTCTGAAGAAACTTTACAATCTCGACACAAGCTGATAAAGAGAAGGTTGGATGATGTATACTCTTTTACCATAATTCCATAACAGAGTGAAGTGACAATGAAGTGAAAGTGGGCTGATTTGAAATGGTTAGGATAACTCCATGATAAGGTGGAGATTGCAGGATAAAATCATGAAAAATTCATCTAATTGCATCAATCCCTTACTATCTCAGATTGACAGAAGCCTCACGCACTGGAAATGCCAACATGGTGTGTATTATTTTGCCATAGCATTCTAACAATAGAACCATGCTGTTTGGACTAAACCATCAAGGAATATTTGAATGAAATAAGCTGTGTTTAGGTGGACCATTGTAGAATTTGTCACCTATCGTCCTACTAATAGGTCAAAGCCGATTTCTCCATAAAGCTAAGTAATGAAAATTCCTGTCTGCATTTTGCTAGGGGTGTAAACGAGCAAGCTTGGGCAAGCCAAACCTTTGTTCGTGTTTGGCCCGTGTTCGAAATAACTCAAAATTTCACTGTTCATGTTCGGCTCGAATTATTCGAAATGGCTCGTAGCAGCTCGAAATGGCTCAAAATGCAATAATTCAAAAATCTGTAAGATAGAAATTCGAACCTGGGCCAATCTTTTGCATAAAAAAAACTTTAACCACTAAGCCATACTTGTATAACTGATAAATATATGTGTTTATATATATATAATATAATTTTTTATTTCGAGCTAAATCGAGCCAACACGATTGAATGAATGACTGTTCATGTTCGGCGCGTTTATAAATCGAGCATGAAATATTTATTAGATTCGGTGACTTAATTACGAGCGGCGAATACAAGTTATTCAATGAGCTTTTTGACCTCTACATTTTGCATCATGTTTGTGATATGACAACCCCATGATAAATTCATATGTTTCCAACAATAAATGGAAACATTTTTTAAAAAAATGCAACTGTTAGTGCAACATGCAAAAGCCAAACTACATTCTTTATTATGCAGACTAAAATCAGGGCAAGTTCTTCCACAGTAGCCATCCAGAACTCTACGTTGGTTGTCCTAACAACAAATATCACTTCAAGCTATTAGTGAAGCTTTTCAATAACACTTACATGCCACAAAAGCACAAATAGAAGGAAAGTTTGCTTTAAGATATGTTAAATTAAAAATGTTCAATGCCAATTCTATTACTCAGTAGCACCTTCTTTGCAGAGAAGTAAAACAGAATGCTTGCGGGAGGGACAAACAGAAGGTTCTTCCTTGATGGATCTCCAAACCTCAAATTAGAGAGTTACACACTTCCTAAGAATAACAAATAATCTACCCAAACAAAGTCAAATGCAAGAGTACAAGCAATTAATAAGATTTACAATGATGCAAATTTGAAATTATATACTCATTGGATTAGCAAATCATATATATTGATATTTATTTTGTTATCTAAAATGTCATAGTTTTTAAATTTTCTCATAGCATTCTTTATTATAAGTGTAACTACGGTTGCGATTGATGCTAAGTATGGGTATTTGTTGACTTTTCTATGTCAAATTAAATAAATAAAGTGGAAATTAAAATGCCCTAATCACGATCAAAACCAATTAATCTTGCATTGATTTGAAAATTCGCCTCATAATATGTCAAAAATATTAAAATTAATTAATTGGAAAATATCGAATCAATTAAGAACCAATCAAATAATTAAAAGCAACTTTTGGTGAAAATACATGTCGAAGTCGAGCCCGGCGGCGTGTAAAACGACCCGGCGAAATTGATCGCACGTTGTGTAAAGCGTGAAACCTATCAAACGGCGTCTTGCGGTCGATTGACAAAGTATCGCGCATCGATCAATTTGGCGTGGCGTGATAATTTGAATCTAATTTCATTTTGGTCATCGGCGTTCTTAACGATATCGATCGCAAAATAGATCGCGTCGTTGCGTTCGATATAATAGAAATAACTAAGATTTACACTCATATTATTAAGATTTATTACATGAAATAAATTTATGAAATTTGATGTGAAATAATATTAATTTATAATTAGATTAACTAAAGGCTGCTTAATCCTTAAAGCCCTCTAAATCGACTCTCATTCACGCTCCCTACTCTCGGCTCTTCCCCCTCACGCGATTCCTCTTACTCTCGGCATTCTCACGCACGACACTGCTCGGTCTCACGGCTCGCGATTCCTCTGCTGCTCGCGATTCCTTCGCTGCTCGACTCTCACGGCATTCCCTCACGGTTCCCTCGTTCTCTGTTGCTCTCGGCATTCTACTCTCGAGGCGTGAAATCGAGGCTCGATCAAAGCTGTCCGTCCCTTTCCCTTTCGTGGTTGCCGTCTGGAGCAGCCGACCGACGCTCCCTTGTGCGGTTTTGTTCTTCCTTTCTCCTGTCCGTCCTTCGTGAGCCCTAGCCGGAACCCTTTCATTCTTCCTTCTTTGCAACCGGAAATTCTAGAGTGTTTCCTCTCAACCCTAAGCTTATTTTTACATACATAGAATTTCATTTCTTGTGATAAAATGAAGTGGATGTTTCCTTTCTTTGGTTGAAATGATGCTAAGACTTTTCTTTGGAGATTTGGGATGATGTATGGCCCAAATCTCATTTTATTTCCTATTATCTATGGATTTTATGGTGTTTATCTTGCTGAAAATGCTTTGGGATGATGTATGGCCCAAATATTGTGCTATTTGCTGTTTTTTATGAGCACCTATGTGTTTCCCATGCTGAAAAAATTTCTGGATATGGGGAAATTGCTGAAATTGGTTTTACCTAAGGGGAAATTAGATCAATTTGTTGTTTGAAAGGTATAAAACATGCTGAAATTATTTTACCTGAGGGGGAAATTGAATCGATTGGCTTTTGAGAGGTATTGTGTTTGTTGAAATTGCTTTACCTAAGGAGAAAATTAGTTGATTTGTTGTATAAAGGTATTACACTTGCTAAAATTGTTTTACCTAAAGGGGGAAATCCATTGATTTGCTTTTCTAAAGAGATAATGTATGCTGAAAATATTTTTATCTAAGGGAAATCCAGATTTGTTTCAAAGGGATAATCGTCTGAAAATATTTTACCAAGAAATCTATTGTCTTGTTGTCTAAAGGCATGATCATCTGAAAATATTTTCTTAGAGGAGTGAATCAGATTTGCTTTTAAAGTATGATCATCTTTATTTTTATCAAAGGGGTTTTTTTTGCCATGCTGCTATCTCATGGATTTCATTTGTTTTATCTCTTGCATAGGTAGAATGAAATCTAAAATTAAAAAAAATTTTTACATGCTACTTGCTATCTCCTATGGATTTCATTTGTTTTATCTCTTGCACGAGTAGAATGAAATCTGAAAATTGAAATATGAAATTAAAGAAAGGGGTTTTCTTGCTACTGCTATCTCTATGAATTTTATTTGTTTTATCTCTTGAACATAGAATGAAATCTGAAAAAGTGAAATCGAAATTAAATAGAAAGGGGTTTTGCCATGCTACTGCTATCTCCTATGGATTTCATTTGTTTTATCTCTTGCACATGAGTAGAATAATCGAAATTAAAAAATGGGGTTTTCATGCTACATGCTATTTCCTATGGGTTTCATTCTTTGCCTTAAATCAATTCTTAATGATACATTATGCAAAACCTTGTGAAAGGAAGGAATGATTGGCTTTTGAGTTTAATCCCTATGTGCATACTTATTTCTATCATTTGATATTTTATTAAGGAAAATTCATTTATCTTTACTTGCTACTCGCTTTCTTGACATCAATCGCAACCGTAGCCTATTTCTATCATTTGATATTTCAGAGAACAATACCCATATTTAGCATCAATCGCAACCGTAGTTACACTTATAATAAAGAATGCTATGAGAAAATTTAAAAACTATGACATTTTAGATAACAAAATAAATATCAATATATATGATTTGCTAATCCAATGAGTATAGAATTTCAAATTTGCATCATTTTAAATCTTATTAATTGCTTGTACTCTTGCATTTGACTTTGATTGGGTAGATTATTTGTTATTCTTAGGAAGTGTGTAACTCTCTAATTTGAGATTTGGAGATCCATCAAGAAAGAACCTTCTTTTGTCCCTCCCATAAGCATTCTGTTTTACTTCTGCAAAGAAGGTGCTTTCTTGAGTAATAGAATTGGCATTGAACATTTTAATTTAACATATCTTAAAGCAAACTTTCCTTCTATTTGTGCTTTTGTGGCATGTAAGTGTTATTGAAAAACTAATAGCTTGAAGTGATATTTGTTGTTAGGACAACCGTTACGGATGGCTCTATGGAAGAACTTGTCACGTTAGTGCATAATAAAGAATGTAGTTTGGCTTTTGCATGTTGCACTAACGGTTGCATGTTCTTTTTAAAAATGTTTCCATTTATTGTTGGAAACATATGAATTTATCATGGGGTTGTCACAAACATGATGCAAAATGTAGAGTTGTCAAAAGCTTATTGTTCACGACCTTTGTATTCGTTGTTTAAAAGCCAATCTGAATAAATATTTCATGCTCGATTTATAAGCGCCACCATTCCATTCAATGTTTGCTCGATTTTCGAAATAAAAATTATATTATATATATATAAACACATATATTTATCAAAGTTACAAGTATGGCTTAAGGTTGTTTTGTTATGCAAAATATTGGCCCGGTTCAAATCTTTCTCTTGTGATTTTTTTGCATTTTGAGCTATGCTATTTCAATAATCGACGTGAAAAGGTTATTTGAGTTCAAACACGAACGGCTGGCAGCTCGTTTACACCCTAGCAAAATGCGCATTTTCATTACTTAGCTTTATGTGACTATTTGACATAGGTGACAAATTCTACAATGGTCCACCTAAACACTTATTTCATTCAAATATTCCTTGATGGTTTAGTCGCATGGTTCTATTGTTAGAATGCTATGGCAAAATAATACACACCATGTTTCCGTCGTGAGGCTTACCATCGATAGTAAGGGATTGATGCAATTAGATGAATTTTTCATGATTTTATCACCTCTTATCATGGAGTTATCCTAACCATTTCAAATCAGCCCACTTTCACTTCATTGTCACTTCACTCTGTGGAATTATGGTAAAAGAGTATACATCATCCAACCTTTATCGCTTGTTGAGATTGTAAAGTTTCTTGAGCTGTTTTAATATTTTGAGCAAAAAATCTTCATCATCATCTTTGAGCAAATCTCATACCTTGTTATCATCTTTCAAAGCAGATCTCATACCTTGTGAGCTTGTTATGAAAAAGGGGCAAATAAGATATGTATTTGTGCGCTGGTTCCTGCAGTTGATATTTTGAGGGAAATAAGATATGTATTTTTGTATTAAATTCAATAAAGTTGGTGCTTCTGCTTTCCCAGTATCATTGATTTTGCCCCTCTTTCATAAACATTTTTTAGTATTTCATGAGTTCTTATAAGATAATTAAACTGATAATTTGCTCAAATGTATTTGGAGTTATCTTTCCTTGTAATTTTGTTTAAATATTCATCTACAGTAGGAATGACAACCGAGTCATCATCAACAATTATTGATGGAAAACTAGTTGCAAAGAAGATCAGAGATGAAATTGCTAGTGAAGTAGCAAGGATTAAGGATTCAACAGGAATTGTTCCAGGGTTGGCAGTTGTTCTAGTAGGCTTGAGAAAGGATTCTCAAACCTATGTCCGCAACAAGAAGAAAGCTTGTGAAGAGGTGGGCATTGCATCTTTTGAAGTTAGTTTGCCTGAAGATTGCACTGAGGAAGAAGTTATCAAGCATATCTCTGAGTTCAACAGCAATCCTTTAGTCCATGGCATTCTTGTACAGTTGCCATTACCTCAGGTATGTCATTATTATCTGCCTAGCATCCTCCATATCTACTTGGCCTACATAATGGTGTACTATTGATTATCGGTTATTGGCAGACATAAATGAAGAAAAAAGTTTTGAATCGTTACCATTGAGAAAGATGTTGATGGTTTCCATCCGAATATTGGTGCTTGCCATGCAAGGACCATTTGCCCCATGTACTCCGAAAGGTTGCATGGAGCTATTGCGTAGGTATAATGTTGAAATCAAGGGGAAGAGAGCTGTTGTTATAGGAAGAAGCAATATTGTTGGAATGCCTGCTGCATTATTATTGCAGGTATCTTGTTTTCTGTTTTTTGCCCTATGAGATTTAGTATTTTTTAAAATTTGTTTAAGCTCTGATATCGTTATCATGCTGCTTTGCATCTTTCATCCTATTGAATGATGATTTGAAAATATTGAGGGATTATAGGTAATAATGTAAAATGATTTTGGGTTGGTGTTTCTTAATGTAACTAAAAGGATGCAATTTATGCGAATCACACAAGAGCACTTAAAATTAACAAATTAAAGGCCACTAAATACCAAAAAAATGGCTTATCTGCATTTTAATAACTATGAGAACTAAAACCCAAAAAATATTGCGATGATTGAATAAATTTATGAGGAATTTGAACTATGCAAAATCAATTAGTAATTATAATTTATTCATCAAAATTAGAATCTTAACTGTATCAAGTTAAAATAGAACCAGAAATATTTACAAGCAATAACAAGATAAGTTGAAGAAACTAGGTCAAGAAAATGATAGGCCATAGTAAGAAATCTAGGCCTTAAATAGGTATAAGGAAATGATATCTTTGTAAATAGGTAGTCACACTTGAAAGAATTGCACATTCAACTTTCATACATAAATTAAAATGGGAAGAATAAATTTTATTCAATCTAAGTTGTTAAATTATATGCCTCATATCATCTTAATAAAAATAAATTTTTTATTCTCGGGTTAATATATATGGTTGGCACAAGATCAACCAAATCTAATCTAGATAACCTTCAAGTTCATGCTTAAATATTTAAATTATTAGCATTCAAGTAGCCACATAAAATAATTGTTCTTGTGATTACAAGATTGATTCACAAGATGAACCTGTGAAACATAAATCCACTTGGTGCAATATGAAATAGGAGTCAAATCAAGTCCATTTTAGAAAAGTTGCCATTAGAAATGTTGCAAGATCAAATATACTTGTAGAATGACACGAGAATAGAAGTAGGAATTAGGAATGTTAAAAAAGCTCATCTTTTGCTAACAACTTATGTTCAGTTTTCTAGGAAGTTCTTGTTTGATTCATTCGTCAAGTAAACGAGCTTATGTTAAACAATTATTTTAGACATGTTTTCTTACCGAGCTAAATACAAATAAAGTTTTGTTCTATCTTTGGCTTATTAATGACCTAATATAAATACATATTTATGCCTTTAAATTATCTATTATCAATTTTATATTTTTCAAGATTTCTTAATTGGTTAACATATAAGTAGAATGATTCACTTTGTTTAGCTTCTTTTTATATGTTCAAAATTGTTCCTATTTAGCTCAAATTCAAATAAGCTAAACATGAACATGATATTTATTAACAAATTTGAACAAACAAAAATTTGAATGAGCCAAACACGAACACATTGTGAGTTTACTTAAGCTCGACTTGTTTGGCACCACACTCTATAATGTAGTAATACCCAACAAAAATAACTATTGTCTCAAAAACAATTATCTTGTAGAAGAAACAACAACCAAAAATAAGGCTACAATTTCACACATCAATCTAGGTGTCTTGACAAAAATTGGTTTAAATGATGTTAGCATTTGATATTTATCATGCAAATGACATCATGAATTTTTTGCTTTTTACAAAATATGCTATAAGTTATTACAAACAAACATGCATCAGTAGTGAACAAGATATCTCTAGAATATACTATTGCAAATGCAATTTTATCATTTAGAATAGGCTCAAGAACATATATATGATAAAGGATTGGATGCAGTTCACAAGGAGGTGAATAGATAGAATAATGCAAGAAAATTATACCGGATTCATAAAATAAGGTCAAATCAAGCATATTTAAAGCTATATTACTACCATAATTTTCTGAATGTTTTAGTTTGTAGACGGTAGTTCTAATGTGCTACAATTTTTTGAATTATCCTGTCTTTTTTGTATTTTTTGAATGTTCTTAATGAAAACATTTCTGAATTTATACACATCATAACTTTATCACTAAACTTAAACTCCACACCCATATTCACATTAGCTTGAAGTTTATAATTGACATAATTAATAGTTTATGTTCTGTGAATATCCTTATGCAATTCATGAAAATCATTGGAAATATGTAAATGATTTTTCAAATAATAAAATATTAAAATAGTAATATACATCCTAAGGGATGCTGATAATGATCTACAGCAAAATCACAAAAAATGATTTGATAAGGAAATTAAAAGCAAACGAACTATAAAAATATGTTTTGATGTATGGACAGATGGCCTCTTTGAAGAAAACTCAATTTGAACATTAAGCGTGATGATTTATGCACCTTTAGAATTGATTAGATGGATGGAGTTTTTACATTTGAATCTTCTTTGAAGTCATTTGTTATTAACAAACTCTTTGAAATATTAATGCCACTTAGCTCTTGACATGCGATTCTATGAATTTGAGGATCAAGAAAACATGAACTAAAAATAAAATTGACATCAATTTGATCATCCATTATAGGAATAATATTAATAAATAATTCATCATAAATTTCATAGATTGCTCATTTGATTAATTAACAAGGTCTTGATTGCTATACTTTTACTTTTAGGTGCAGGTTCAATCTCTATTTCAGATATGATCTCATACTCGAGTACTTTTAGTTTTATGAAATTGGTCCAATATCTACAAATTTAGATTCAAAATCATCAGATATAGATACATTTTATGACTAAATATCATTTTTTACCTTTAAAATACCTTATAATGAATATTCATGAATTATAATTTAAGATCAAATCCAATCATATATGATTATTTTTTCATGGGTGGTAATTAGTAATTGTAAATGCATTAAAAGTTATCACTAAGTTCTTGGATTGAATTTCACCAACACTATAAATATTGTCCCACCTTACGAATTTGGGTGGCATATATATATATATATATATATATATATATATATATATATGATTTTTTTGTTACTGTGTTTTCAGAAGGCTTTATACGTATTGTTACTAAGTTTTTCTTAGGATTAAATATATGTTCAACAATCCTAAAGGTGAGTGGCTATACCATTTTTTTTATTATAAAACCATGCATAAGGCCTCATTCCATATTTTTTTGAACAATGTAGCTTTGTTCATTCCTAATTTCATGCTTAACACCTTTAGTGAATACTCAAATAATACTTATAAAGCTTGTATAATACTCAAACATGTCATATTAATCTTATTAAAAATACTTGAATTGATCATGGAATTGATCCCTATATACAACAAATGACGAGTTCTACTCTTTTAAGTTTGTTTCGTATCTGGCCATGCCGGTTTAGTAGTAATACTTTGCTAAAATACTTGAATATTTTTCACTAGTTTTCATTTGACACATTATGTCCTTTGGGAATTAAAGAGATTGCATTTTTTAAACATTATCAATCCAATTTAGAATTTTTGAAAATCATACTACTCATTGAATATAATAATATAATTTTGAAGCTCATGTTATGTTGTATTTGTTTAAAACCATTGCTTACTCGATTCTATTTAAGTTGCTTTATTTATTATTATTTTATTAATTCATTTAATATATCCTATATTTAGTCAACATGATGTTGCAATCATAGACTCTAAATGCCATTTTGATGCATGAAGATTTATGGTTATGATTTTGAAATGTAACTAGAGTGATGTATGCATATTGTAAAAGGAAATTAGGATTCACAGGTCAAATATAACTAAATGTTCAAAAAGTTGATTTATTTAGTTATGAATAGATAATTTGATAATTAGAATCTAAATGATAATGTAATGATCGAATAAATTTGAAGAAATCAATAAAAAATTAGAACAACTCAACATGTAATTGCAATATATCAACTACAATTGGAATCCTGGTTGTATCAAATTTCAACAAATCAAGAAATATTTGCAAGCCAATAACAAGATATGTTGAAAAAGTAGGTCAAATGTATGATTCACCAAGTAAGAATTTCTTGCTTCATGTCAATGCAAATATATGACTTTCTACAAAATTAGTCACATTTTGTATTGTACTCAAAGGAATCATGCATCCAACCTATACACAGATAATTGTAAATTGAAAATATAAATTTGTTGATTCAAACTTACTAAATTGTCTCAAATCATCTATTCATAGAATCCGTATCACTAAGTTAACATATAATTGATGGAATATTTCTGTCGATTCTTAAAAAAACTTCAAGTTCACACTTAAATCTTATCCAAAATTTAGGAATTTAAATGCATACATAACTTAATCTCTCTTGTGAATGCAAATATTTTTCACAAGATTTGTCTGTCAAATCAAAAATAATAAGGTGCGACATCGAATCTACTACAGGGGCATGAAGTTGTGCCATTGGTTTGATTACAAGAATCGCCTAACAGAATGCTGAAAGACTAGAAATAGGAATCACAGGTATCCACGTTAGCTCTAGTGGCAGATAAGATTAGAGAGAGTCGCCTTAGAATGTTTGATTACATAAAATGCTGATCGTCCAATGACCCAATTAAGAGAGTAGATAAATTTGATTCAGCTATGTTAAGAAAGATAGAGGTAGACTTAAAAAGTCTTGGTTAGGAAGTATAGATGACCCTGTTTTATTTGGATTAGATGAGAATATGACATTTAATATGACACATTGGAGAAAAATGATTAATGTAGCTGACCCCATATAGTGGGATAAAGGCTTGTTGTTGTCGTTGTTGTTGGGTATCCCCATAGTGTAACATCATTAAGGTTTCATTATCAAGTGTAAACCTTCTACAGTCCTCGAATTATATAGCCAATAGTAGTAAAAGTACTCGCAAAGCTATAGTCCCAGAGACAGGGCTACTGTCCTGCATCAGATAAAGTTATAGAGCTACTCTATTTGAGTTTGCATAACTCTTTTACTTTCAATGATCTTACTAATCTGGCTAGTTCTGTTTTGACAGAGAGCAAATGCAACAATAAGCATCGTACATTCAAAAACTAAACATCCTGAAGAAATCACAAGACAGGCTGATATACTCATTTCAGCTGCTGGAGTTCCAAATATGGTGAGGGGTAGCTGGCTAAAACCCGGTGCTGTTGTTATAGATGTTGGAATCAATGCTGTTGATGTAAGTTGAAGTGACCTTGTAGGTTAAATTGGGAATAATTCTGCTAGCTACATATAATTCTGCAAACTTTGTTGCTCATATATATCTGATTGACGTGATTAATTTAGTTTTGTAGTAGTGGTTCCTTCTTATTGTTCTCATAATTTTTCTGTAGACTTTTGATGTTTAAATCCATTCTATTTGTTTGTACTTTTTTGTATTTTTGATGGACTTATTTTGAGCATTGATGATGGCTTCACGTTCAAAAGATTTGAACTTTATTCTAGCACTTAAGCCTGCATAGAGCTATCTAACTAGTAGATATAACTCCTCTTTCTAGTACTTGCATTATTGAGCAAATCCGTCTTACTGCATGATGTAAAAATGATAATCTAGTAAAGAAGCATTTGATCAAACCTTGAAGAGATTAATTGAACATCGCAATGGAACAAGTAATCTGTGGATTGGCATTATTTGAATCAACATTATGTTCCATTAATTTCATCCCAAGATTAAGAGAATTCTTGCAGAAGTCATAATGTTTTAACGAAAAGGATGCTCTCAAGTGTCATAGACTGCGAACAACTTCTGTTGTGATGGAAATTGGCGTGTGGGGGGTGGGGGCGGTAAGAAGGATGGCTGAATGGCTAATTGTTTGATAGGATCAGCTAAGATCTACGTGTTCCATGGTCATTCAAGATTCAATGTTAGGGACCATTAGACTTCTATATTTTTATTTATGAATAACTAGTATTGTCATATGCTTTCTTGTATCTTTGGAAAGCTTTTATTGATATATAATTGAAGTTATCGACCTTTTCCGCAATTTTTTGTTTGGATAGGTAATGATTTTAGTTCATTATTTTTGAGAAAGTGTCATTAGAGATGAAACCTTCATTGTAATGAGGTGCTTGATTACTCTTTAATAAATAAAATAGTCAGAACCATTTTTTTTCTCAGTATTTTCATGAATTGCTCGCAAGTTGTCTCACTATGAAAACCTGTGCAGCATTAACTAATCTCCTTTGTATATTAATTAGAGGACCATGATCAATGCTTCTCCTATAATCTTATGAATATAGAGGTTTTCAAAATACATATTTAGTCATATAATCCATATCTGAAACTATATTTTCTACGGGGTTGAACACTTTCCTGAGATTGACTAAGAGATTGAACACCTTTATGTTATCATGTTATTATCAAGTGCATAGTCTCATGGAAAAGTTACAGTATGCTCTTTCTCTTGGACTCCTTATGGTGTAAGTCATTTTTATTGATTTGAAATATTTATTTTTATCGCTCCTTAAGTTTGTCTTAATATTTCAGGATGCAGAGAGTGCTCGAGGATACCGGCTAGTTGGCGATGTTTGTTTTGAGGAGGCCTCTAGGGTGGCTTCAGCTATTACTCCTGTACCTGGCGGAGTTGGTCCCATGACTATAGCCATGCTTCTATCTAACACATTGAGCTCTGCCAAGAGGATACATGACCTCAAGTAATATTTTACTTATTTCTCCTATGATTCTTATTATCATTGTATTTCATGTCAAATTTGGAAGACAATTTCAAATGCCAGCAAAATTGATGAATATTTATGATTTGTAATTTGAATGGCTTATTAGTTTAAGTTGATAAGCATTTTTTTTTGCAATTCAATATTTTATGAGTTTATATTAGTTAACTCTTAATAGACATCAATTCAAATAAACTCTCACTCACAAAGAAGAGTACATGTAATGCTATCGAAAAGCTCTGATAAAATTAATTTAACGGTAGAAATCTTCAATCATTATGCTTATAATTTTCTAATATGGCAAGTGAGATCACAGAAATTCGACCCATAAATTTAACAAGACATGAATCAAAGCTGTTCGATCTAAAAGAGATCTTGAATTTAACAATTGGAACATGACCGGGCTCTAAGAACCATGTTCATGACTATTTGAATCGGATGGCCAGACTTGTTCCAGGGCTCTAAGACTAATGCCAGAAATAATCGATCTAACTAAGGGTATGAGAAACGTCGATGGACCTCATTATGTGATAGATCAACATCCATGCAAGTGTTCTAATGGTCAAATTTTCAGCTCAATGTGATCGAGATCTTTTATTTAGAGCTCAATGATTCGATTGGCTCGCCAAGCAATAGAAGACAAAAAGGCGTCTTGCAACTTCAAAGATATACAGGTGTAGTGTACACAGCTCACAGATTGTCCATTAAGGCTCATCCTTATATGATAAATTTTGCACTGCCCTCGCACATCTAATCTCCAAAATTCACATATTTGTTGGACATCACCGGGAAAAATGAGAATCAAACCCTTTACTTTCTCTGTACTCTTAAAGAGAAAAAAGACCAGTGAAAACTGTAGAAATCGGTCAAAAGTATGGTGCCAGGTGAAACATGCACGCCTGAAGAAAAATGATCTTCCTGTATATCAACAAACAAAAAGTTACACACAGACTGAAGGAAAAAATATGAAGATGTAGAGCAACAAACAGATACTGAGAGCCGCTTCTGAAAAAGAATTAACTAGAATCAAAAGGGTTGAAAATTGAAGTGATAACGTATTGTAATAGTTATTTTTAGTAGGCATCTGGTTAGATAAAGATAGCATAACCGTTGGATATAGTCTATATAAGATGCAACCTATTTCTAAACAATACATATATACACAGAGTATTATATGGGCAACGTAACATAATTTAAAGGACATCTACGACATAAAATCAAGGAAGCATTAGTTGGCAATTAAGTGAAAGCAGTAATAGATAAGATCAGAAACAATTGGGGGTGGGCATTAAATAACGTGGATCTAAACAAAAAAAAAGTAGAATCTGGATCCTATAGTTTATAACAAAGGTTCTCCAAAAGTTCAGATTAAAGGTTGGGATAAATGAAGAATGTTTCATTATGCACAAAGTGAGAATCCCAATCCAATAAATTATGAAAATTTAATTAATCTTTGTGAACCAAAATTTTAAATTAAATAAAAGATATCTATACGGAGTTAAATTTATAGAGCTGAGTAAGATAATACCTTCTTAGGATTCCAAGTTGGTAGAGTTCCATATTTCCCGGAATCAGTGCTCACGTAAGAAAACTTATCCATGAAATCTAGTCGAGCTGCTTCTATCACCAATAATCCCCACAAGAACAGACCCCATCTTTGAAATGGTGAAACCTGTTATTGTCCCTCACTAATATGGTTCTCCCAGTAATCCCAGATATGAGTTTAATAGCAATATGACAATCACCACATATGTAAGTTTTAAATACCAATTACAGATCTCTTATGCAGTTTAATGAGACCTAGGCCAACTGCTAACCTCTCGCTATCCTGAAGCAAGTATTCCGAGTCATCCACATTTCGAAGCACAAAGTTATTATCAGGAACGTAGCCCATTCTCTTCATCTTTCTTGTTAAATCCTTCAAAGTCACTGATTTCTTCACAAGCGGATGATTTGATCCCGACATGGAAGGTGTGTGACTCATTATCTATCTGATCCAACTTACTCCGTGTTCCTTCTTCACACCTCTTGATTTCATCGCTCTCTTATATGATCGCCTCCTTCCACACTCTTGATGAATAGATGTTTGCCATCAAAATATAGTGGCCAGAATTTTCTGAATCTAATTGAAAGAGCTTCTCTGCAGCGAGCCGACCTAAATCAACCTCTTTATGCAACCGACAAGCCCTAAGCAAAGCTCCCCAGGTTGACACCTCAGGCTCTATTGGCATTTTATTGATTACTTGATTAGCTTCTTCTAGGAATCCTGCTCATCCTAAAACATCCACCACACAAGTGTAGTGCTTAGCTCGAACCTCAACTTCATGTTTCTCTAACATCGATGAAGCGCTTTATTCCTTTTCAACTTGCCCATTGTGGGCATCAGCGAGGAAGGTTACACCGCTTGGTTTTACATTTTCTTTCTGCATTTGGTTGAATAGCTCAAAGACCTCCGCTTTGTCCATGCTTTCCATATCCACTTATCATTGAATTCCATACCACAATATTTGCTCATTCATGTGATCAAAGTACATTCTAGCATCTTCTAGTAACTCACATTTTGAGTACATGTCAACCATTGCCTGTCTAAATTCGAGCTATAAGAGAACCCTCTCTTGATCACAATGGTATGAAGCATCTTCCCAAGTTCAAGGGCTGGCATGCTTGCACAGAGGTTAAACAAAGGAACAAGAGTTAGTGGTTCATAAATCACCCCTTCTTTGGTCATTCTAAAGAACAGTCTGAAGGCCTCGTTCTTGAAATCACATTTTGAGTATCCCATTAGCATCATATTCCATGAAACTAATGTTTGCTCCGCCATCTGATCAAACAGCTCTCTTGCTTCATCGATTTTTCCGCATGCCAACAATGCTGATATCATCACATTATTGAGATAAACATCTTTTTCTCTAGCCTTCTCATAAACTTTGTAGGCATAGTTCATGGTATCACATTTTGCATACAAATCAAAAGCATGCAGCGAAGAATTTTATGATCTTCCCTGATGTTTCTATTCATAAAGCTATGAATTTGCTTCCCCCTTATATCGAAAGACTAATGCAAGAAGAGATTGCACGTAAAGAAAAACAATCGCTTTATCCCATAAGTTGCATTTGATAGAATAAACATAGCATATGAATAATTACCATTTTGCTCGTGTCCATCCATCAAAGAATTCCAGGAGTAATTATTCCTTTCCTGCATACTGTAGAAAATACTTTCAGCTTCTCTTAATCTATTGCATCTAGCATACATGTCAACCAACTCAGTCTCCACTACTACATTTAGTTTAGTCTCAACTCTAATCATGTAAGCATGAATCTGCTTTCCTAGATCTAGACTCCCTTGATTAGCAGCTAGAGTTAACATTGGCAAGTGTGAATTGGTCGCAGAATGCTAATCTCATCTTATGATAGAGATGAACTCGCTTCTACATTATCTTCTTCTACATATCCACATTAGAGCATTCCATGAGACTTCACTCTCTCATCCAATTTATCAAAGGCATGGTGAGCTTTCTCTGGGCAACCACACTTTGCATACATATCGACAACAGCAGTACCAAGTATTACATCAATATCGAGGGATCTCCTTAGCAGGTAACCATGAAACTGCCTACCCGTATCCAAATCAGCCAATGCAGCACATGCCATGAGACCCCTGCCTAAATTAAACCTATCGCATGATGGTAATCTGCATTCTTGAGAATTGATGAAGAGCCTCTTCATGGAACCCAAGGTGAGCATAGCTAGCTATTATAGAGTTCCAGTGACTTGATTCTTTTCCTCATTAGTTCAAACACCATCCTACTATATTCATCACCACAGCATACATATCGATAAGAGAATTCTCTACAAAAACATCGATTCATACCCGAAACAATTAGTTTTGAATGCACTTGCTTCCCTTTACTCAAAGATCTCAAGGAGCCACACGCCCTTATAATAGTCGCAAATGTGAAGTGATCAGGCACATCACCAACACTAAGCATCTCATGAAAAGCACACCAAGTTTCTTGCAACATTGAAAGCTTCACATAACCCCCAAGTATAGAATTCCAACTGATCACATTATCTCCATGAATCTCATCAAAAGCAGCAACCGCATCATTCATCCATCCAAATCCAGCATACCCATCAACTAAAGCCCCGCCCACAACTTCATTGCTATTCAATCCGACCTTAATTATCAAACTCTGAACTTGAGAAACACCCTCTTTCTCATCCAGTACAATGCATCCCTTAATCACACTAGGGAATGTAAATTTACTAGGGGATGCTCCATCTCTCTCAGATTCTGTAAAAGAGTTTGAGAACCTCCTCATGATCTTTTTCCCTTGAATAGGCTAGGATCATTGTGTTCCAAGCATGAAGTTTTTCTCGGTCATTACATCAAACATTTGCGCACTACATCACCCTGTCCACTCTAGCATAAAGCATGAGAATTTTCGCTTTAAATAGGTATCGAGGATTAACCCATCGTGAGCATCTGGGCATGGATGGACCTTCCAGATCAAAGGATTGGGAGTCGATGCAAGATTGGATGAGGGAGGAATATTGGCGTAAGTTCAGCGTTGCGAGAGGGATAAGAGGTTGAGGGAGCTGAGTTTGAGGGTCATTGAATCGGTAAGAGAGGAGGATATGAGTCTTACCTGAGAAGGAGAAAAGTAGTTCTGGAGATTTACATTGAATCGAGGCAGGTGGAGAAATAGTGCAGGGATAATAGATTTGAGGAAGCGAGCATTTTCAATGAAGAGCGGCTATTTTTTTTTACTTTTTCTTATTTTATAGAAAACAAATCATTACCTCATCAAGTTTAGTAAAATTTAAAATTTATTGTTTGTCAAAAGATTATAGTTTACTTATATCATATTTATGATTCAGTGCTTAACCGTTATGAAAAAAAAAAATCCGTTAATCAACCACAGAACAACGAACAGTGAGAAGCTACAAGCAAGTTTATTATAAATGTGATTAAAATAAAAATCTCTGATAAGTGTGCGGATGAATTGCCATAATTTTTATAAGCATACTGAGCCAAACCTTCAAAAATCACTTTTTTGATAAATCAGAGTGCAGGCCAAATATGAAATTATGATCAAGGAGGACTTGATTATCTCTAGCCACTCACTAACTTTTGATCACCCGTGTCCTCTCTTCTAGCCTCTATGAAGGGGATTACATAGACATGTTTCAATTAGTAGTCTACCGTAAGTCATTAAGTCTCCCCTTCCTTTTCAAGTGGGACATCCAACTTGGCAAGAGGATTATTAAATCATATTTAGCAACTTTCATATCTTCCCTTCAAATATTGCCATCTACGACACCTCTAGGAGAAGATTGGCTCAAGTCTCTTCAATATCCTTTATGATTCCTACTATTCTTCATCCACCCATTAAGTGGCATCCTTTATATCTCTAAGAAGAAGATGAATGTGATTACTTCTATATACCTCACTTGAATTATATTTTATATTTTTATTTATATTTTATTTCAAAACAAGATGTTTGATAGTGATAATTATTTTTAAAAATACATAACACATCTACAAATTATTTTGAGCATTTTTAAAAATAAAAAACTTAAACAAACACACCAAATAAATATATTCTAAAAAATAACATAAAAATAAAAAATAAAAAAATGCAATAAAATTAATCTCAAATAAGTCCTAAAATAATCAAATAATCTCTTTACCAACTCTATAATTATATTTAGTTAAATTATTCCTACTGTAAAAATGACATACGTTCCATTATGATCGACTCGGAGAGTTTTATTTGGAAATAGCATTAGTCCTTTGAACGAAATCAGAATAGGGAATTCCGCTTTATTGTAGATTCATCTCTTCAAAATATATTATTTATATTGAATCATCATTAATAACAGAGTCTGTACTTTGAGAATAGAAAAATTATTATGTGTGAAATTAATATATAATTGTAATGTATTAACTATAAAATATAATGTATTATTATGTATCAACGTATAATTAATATTACATAAATACATAATATTTTATAGCCAAGCGCTACATGACATTATGTCAATTTAAATTCGGATATAAATGTTGACTTTTTATATAATATTAAAAATATTAGTTCATATTTTTTAGAATGAAAAATAAGTGTTTTAAAGGGAAAATGAAGAGTTACTAAGTGGTATAAAAATTCTGTTTGGATTTTAAAATTGTCTATGATTTATCAATTCTATTAGGAGAGGTTTGGGATGATTTTTATTTTATTTATATTTATATTTTGTTTATTTTATATTTTATTTTAAAATAAAATATATTTGATGGTTATTATTGTTTTTAAAAATATTCAAAAATATTTAAAAACTATTTTGAGTATTTTAAAAATAATATTAGTTGTTTTTGAAAACAAAAATAAAAATACATAAAAAATACATCAAATAAACGTAAATACATGGATATACCATTTAAAATAAAAAAGTATCTACTTATGTGATAGGTGATTATTATGAGGTTAAGCATGATTACTGATATAAAATCAATGTGATAAAGGAAAAATGTTGAGATGATCACATTTCTCACACAGGGTGATATTTTTGTGAAAATTAGAATAATAAATAATTATATTAAATGAATGGTGGGAGTATCACAGTGAAATAAAATAACGAATTTTTTTATAATTTGCATGTAAAGAATTAAATTGAGAGAATAAATAATAATAATAATAGTTGGAACTGTGCAAATATATATAAATAATTTTTGAATATATATAGAATGATAAGTGCTGGAGCATAATAAATTAAAAATATAATAACACATAGATTATGAAAATAAGATACACCTTAAAATCATATCATTAATTTATGTTGACCTATAAAAATCTCTAAGGTAGAGTGACTTATTGTTGGGTTTAGTTTTATTGTTAATTTGTTATAGAGAAATTAGGTCTACATAAAACTCTTGAAAATGATAATGATTACTAACAAGATATGATAAAGCAAAAACAACAAAGGTGACAAGCGCATATTATGTCATATACATCCCAATTATTATTGAAATAAATCGAATGACCAAACAAAAGAAGTTCTATTACATTGCAAAGTTTGAAGTTGCGATGACCATCGGATTTAAATATCCGTTTGTAAAACACTGGACGTATTTGAAACATTGAAAATAAACGTAAATATCTACTGCGTAAAGTCACAAATGTGAACATATAATCATTTAAGTATGTATGGCTATATCGAGATACCTAATTTTTTTATTAAAAAAAGGGACAAAAGAAAAGAAAAGAAAAGAAGATAAAATTAAAATAAGTGAATAGTTATTGTCACTGCAAATTAAATAAATTGAGTGAGCTAGACTAATACTAAATAAGTTAAGTAAATATATTATGTGTGTGTATATATATATATATATATAAACTAATGTTAAATAATATTAAATTCAATATTTATTTTATTGATAAGTATGCTATCTACTTTAAATCATAGTAGGTGGAGTAGTTTGTTAATATAAAGGATTAGTAAAAATGTTAGTTGATGGAAATACGTCAAAAAAAAAAATCTCTCTATAAAATCAATTAGGTAATTGCATATATTGTTAACTCCAATTTTAAATGGGCTTTTGGGCCAAGGCAAACTTTCAAAATATCTAAAAATGGACATAGTTAATATTATCATATTTAAAGATTTAAACCTATGTAAAATCCGATCTGATAGTCATAATTTTTTTTTTTTTTTTATGATGAGGTGTCCACCCCTAATTCCACCCACTTTGTGGCGTATGACTTCGGGTAGATAGCCATAATTTACAAAAGAGAGTTCTTTTCCTCGGATGAATCAAAATCCGATTTTACGGGACTTAAATCATCACCTCATGTAAAACTCATTCTCATTATGCAGAAAACTTCGTTCCGTCTTTTCTAGCAAGAATTGAAATAAAAATAAAATGTAAACCTAAGGAAGCCATCCCATTAAAACTCTCTTTTCACGGTGGCTCCGGAAAATATACGTCGAGTCCGCGTAGCTTTACGTCGCGGACTCCAATCTGGGCGACATCTGTCCGATTCCCCGTTTTACCGATTAAGCGGCGAGATAGCGGACGGCTTTCCCGACCGTGTAAGCGTCGATGGCGTATTAGACGGCAGAATACATTTCCCTCCGATTGTTAAGCGTCGTTCTCAAAAGCGGAGGAATTTAAAAGAAATATATAGGATTTAGGGTTGGGGTTAGTTTTTTCCAAGCGAACAGTGAGAAGAGATATCTGAAAATCTCATTTCCTTTTACAAAGAACCATGAAGATGGAAGCGTTGAGGAAAAAAATAACCATTTTAGGCGAGGATGTATTAAATACAAATCCATCGGTAATGCTTCGTGCATTTTTTCTACGGTTTATTAGTGATATTCTTGTTATAAGAATATGTTCATTTCTTCCAATTAGAAGTAATTTGGATGTTTTTTTTGTCGAATATTTAATTTTGAGTGTTATTTTGCATCACTTTACCTCTTTGGAGTCTGGACCATTTTGACCCTTTTTCCCATTTTTTTTGCCCTCCTTATGATTATGTTTAGAACATTGCATGGAAGCATTTGATGTGGCATTTTGTGGTTTTTTGGGTGGTTTAGTGCATCTGTACCACATGTACCTCTTTGGAGTCAGACCTCTTTTTTTTTTTCCCATTTTTTTGGCCAACTCCTTATGATTATGTTTAGATTGCATAAGCATTTGATGCGGTTTGGGTGATTCGGGTGGTTTAGTGCATCTACCAGTGTACCTCTTTGGAGTAGGACCTCTTTTGACCTTTTTCGTTTTTTTTGCCAACTCCTTATGATTATGTATATAGCATTATAATAGAAGCATTTGATGGCGGTTTGTGGTTTTTTTGGGTATTTTGCATTTGTACCCTGTGTACCTCTTTGGAGGTACAGACCATTTTTGACCCTTTTTCCTTTTTTTGGCCAACTCCTTATGATTAGGTTTAGGACATTGCATAGGAATCATTTGATGTCAGCTTGGGTGATTAGGGGTGGTTTAGTTGTATCCGTATGTCTTTGGAGTTTGAGACCATTTTGACCTTTTTTCCTTTTTTTTTTCCAACTCCTTATGATTATGTTTAGAACATTGCATAGGAAGCATTTGATGGCATTTTGGGTGATTTTGTGGTTTAGTTCATCGTACCAGTACCTCTTTGGAGGTACAAATCATTTTGACCCTTTTTTTCTTTTTTTTGCCAACTCCATATGATTATGTTTAGAACATTGCATGGAAGCATTTGATGGCATTTTGGGTGGTTTTGGGTGGTTTAGTGCATATGTTCAGTACCTCTTTGGAGAATACCATTTTGATCTTCTTTTCATTTTTTTTGCCAACTCCTTATGATTATGTTTAAGGCATTGCAAAGGAAGCATTTGATGGCAGTTTGGGTGGTTTAGTGGTTTTTGCATCAGTACCACAGTACCTCTTTGGAGTGACCATTTTATCCTTTTTTTTAGGTTTTTTTTGCCAACTCCTTAGATTATGTTTAGCATTATAATGGAAGCATTTGATGGCGGTTTGGGTGGTTTAGGTGGTTTAGTGCATCAGTACCACAGACCTCTTTGGAGTTGACCTCTTTTGATCTTCCTTTCCATTTTTGCCAACTCCTTGATTATGTTTAGGGCATTGCAAAGGAAGCATTTGATGGGTTTGGGTAGTTTGGGTGGTTTTTGCATCGTACCACTGTACCTCTTTGGAGGGTACAGACCATTTTTTACCCTTTTTTTTGCCAACTCCTTAGGATTATGTTTAGAACATTATAATGGAAGCATTTGATGGCGTTTGAGTTTGGGTGGTTTAGTGCATACTCGTGTACCTCTTTGAGAGTACAGACCTCTTTTGATCTTCTTTTCCAGTTTTTTTTTTGCCAACTCCTTATGATTATGTTTAGGGCATTGCAAAGGAAGCATTTGATGGCAGTTTCTGGGTGGTTTAGTGCATCTGTACCCTGTGTACCTCTTTGGAGGGTACAGACCTCTTTTGACCTTTTTTTACAGTTTTTTCTGGCCAACTCCTTAGGATTATGTTTAGGACATTACAAAGGAAGCATTTGATGTCAGCTTGGGTGATTTCTGGGTGGGTATTTTCCATCCATATTTTCTAACATATTTTTTGTATCTTACGTGTAAATGCTAATGACCCATATTTGGAGAAACTCCTTGGCACCATTGAATGAAAGCGAGGCATATACCATCGTGACTATGCACATCAAATTGGCTTCAGTGTTGGAAGGACCATACTTTATTGGCCAAACTCAAATTGAAATCAAAAGATTTTTTACATAAAAGCGGTGGAAGAAGCGGTCTAAATAACGAAAATTCAGTTGATACAAGAACTGGATGTCCAGCCATGATTAGATTCTCTGTTGATTTGGAGGGGGACGATTAAAATATACGAAGTCATAATCATTCTTTGAAACTGGCTACATCTTCTCGACGGCATTAGCGATGAAAAGGCGTCGTGTTGAAGACAATGAGAGGCGGTATTAGAGCAAGCGATGCATTCACTATCTAAGCGAGGAAGTTGGCGTAGAAATATCGGGTTCACCAAAAGAGATGCTTTCAATTTTATTGAGAAAGAGAAAAGATCGAGATTGCAAATGGTGATGGTAATGCATTAATACTGATTGTTTAAGGAGGCAAGCATCGGATGGGATGTTTGCATGGGATGTCAAGTTGATGAGTCGGATTGCTTAGTAAGTTTTTTTTTTGTAATGGTCCGGAATAGAATATGATTGTTTTGGGGGCGTGATAATTTTTGATACAAGCTATCGACTCAATAAATATAATCTCTCGTTTGTGCCCCTCTTGTTGGAGTGAATCATCACGGCAAAATGTATTATTTGGAGTAGCCTTTTATCAAAGAGACAATTGAGTCATTCTCATGGCTATTCCAAACTTTTCTTAGGTTGATGAATCGACATCCTATAATAATATTGATCAAGATCGGTATGGCGAGAGCCATTGAAATGTATTGCATACTCATCATAGGTTGTGCCAATGGCATATTTCAAAGAAAGCACCTTCCAAGGTTCATTGCTTAATAGTAATAAGATAGACAAGGCTATTTTATAAATGCATGAGTAAGTGTGACTCGGAGGAAGAGTTTAAAGAGGCTTGGTATGCCATGCTAGAAAGGCAATTTGCATAATGTGCTTGGTTGTCGAGCTTTATAAGATTAGATCCAAGTGGTCCACGCGTAATGACTCATTCTGCATGGGCATCTTGTCAACGCAGCGTAGTGAGTCCACGAACAATGTATGCCATGGAATATCTAAACCAACAAGTTCGCTCACAGATTATTTCTTGGGGTTGGAAAAGGTTATGGAGACATGGCTTCGGAATGAACATGACGAAGACTTCAAGTGTAATGATCATCGATTGTTCTGTTGTTAAGACCGGTCAATTCTAAAACAAGCTGTATGTTTTATACAAAGGTTTACACTATGTTTGAAGAGGAATTTTTGCATGGGGTTGGGGGGTCTATCGATTCTAAGTCGATACACCATGGAGTATTTGGTAAGAAACTTAGAGAATAAAAATGCATCCAAAACATGGGCTGTGTATTTCGATAGGACTACCCTAGAAGTGACTTGTAGTTGCAAAAAATTTGAGATGATGGGATTACTTTGTGCCCATTGTATCAGAGTTCTTAGTCAGGAAGATGTTGTGCGCATTCCGGACAAGTATCTTCTGATGCGATGGTCTACTAGAGCAAAGAGGGATATTTACAATGATAGTGCATACAGAAAATTAAGAGATGTGGCAAGCACAGATGGAAATGCTTCTGGCATTATTTTCCGAAACCACATAAGTCGATATGCATATCAAATAAGCGTCAGGGCACAGGGCAATAAGAGTTGAGGGTATATGCTTGGATCCCTAGAAAAAACTATATGATGATGTTGACTCTATAATAAGTGGAATTCCCCTCAGCGACAAAGCGTTAGGAAGAAGAAGTTAACCACGACGGATAAGGAAAAAGACATCTTAAAAGATCCAGTTAAACAGCGTCAAAGGGTGTTTCCAACTCAAGGCTTAAGGGATATTGGGAAAGATCCAAGAAAGCCAAGAGTAATTTTCTACTTGCGTATTATTTTTTGGTATTTTAAATATTGCTGTTAATCTTCAAACCCTTCTACTTTTTTTGGTTGCAGAAACCAAACTACAGTCTGATAGCGTGGCTGAAGGTGCTTCCTCACAAGTTGCATCACCTTTCTCTGCTATGCCAAAGTGTTTTTCAGAGGTATGCACATAATATCATATATCGATCTTTGTAAGAATGTATCAACTAATCTGATGTTCTACATGCAGAATTTAACTCGAGCTCCACATGATAACAATCTGGTGAAGGTACATTTTCGGTGATGATGGATATTATCTCGAAAACATTTTGATACATGACATTATCCAGTTTTGGTTGGTTCTGATAGCTAGGAGATTTTGACACTGCTGTGTTTGTAGCTCTTTAAGCAATAGTGAATGAGTTAATCCCCTGCTGTGGAAATTGTAATCATTGGACAGTATCAATAAATATGTACCAATAATAGATCAATTTTGCCTTTTGTTTACCAGTTTTTTATTGCCAACTCCTTATGATTATGTTTGGGCATTATAATGGAAGCATTTGATGGCATTTTGGTGGTCGGGTGGTTTAGCATCTGTCTGTACATTATATCTTTGGAGATATAAAACATTTTGACCCTTTTTTCCCATTTTTTTTAACTCCATATGATTATGTTTGATTGCATAGGAAGGATTTGATGGCATTTTGGATTTGGGTGGTTTAGTGCATCGTACCACATGTACCTCTTTGGAGAATTCTGATATTTTGACTTTTTCCTTTTTTTGGCCAACTCCTTATGATTATGTTTAGGACATTGCAAAGGAAGCATTTGATGTCGCAGGGTGATTAGGGGTGGTTTAGTGCATCGTACCACTGTACCTCTTTGGAGACTGAGACCATTTTGACCCTTTTTCCTTTTTTTTTTTTTAACTCCATATGATTATGTTTAGAACATTGCATTGGAAGCATTTGATTTTGATTGGTTTGGGTAGTTTGGTGGTTTAGTTCATCAGTATGTGTACCTCTTTGGAGGTCTGACCATTTTGACCCTTTTTCCTTTTTTTTTGCCAACTCCTTATGATTATGTTTAGAACAATGCATAGGAAGCATTTGATGGCATTTTGGGTGGTTTGGGTGGTTTAGTTCATGTACCGTGTACCTCTTTGGAGTACTGAGACCATTTTGACCCCCCTTTTTTTGGCCAACTCCTTATGATTAGGTTTAGACATTGCATGGAATCATTTGATGTCGGTGGAGGGGGTGGTTTTTGCATGTACCCTGTGTACCTCTTTGGAGTACAACCATTTTGACCCTTTTTTTTTTTTTTTTTTGCCAACTCTTATGATTATGTTTAGGCAAGCATTTGATGGCATTTTGGGTGGTTTACGGGTGGTTTAGTTCATGTACCCAGTGTACCTCTTTGGAGGTCTGAACCATTTTGACCCTTTTTCCTTTTTTTTGGCCAACTCCTTATGATTAGGTTTAGGGCATTGCATAGGAATCATTTGATGTCGTTTGGGTGATTAGGGGTGGTTTAGTGCATCTGCCACTGTGTACCTCTTTGGAGTGAGACCTCTTTTGACCTTTTTCCCTTTTTTTGGCCAACTCCTTATGATTAGGTTTAGGACATTGCATAGGAATCATTTGATGTCACTTGGGTGATTGGTGGTTTAGTGCATGTACCTGTGTACCTCTTTGGAGTACGACCTTTTTTACCCTTTTTCTTTTTTTTGCCAACTCCTATTATGATTAGAACATTGCATGGAAGCATTTGATGGTAGTTTGGGTGATTTGGGTGGTTTAGTGTGTGTACCCTGTACCTCTTGAATTTTACCTACCATTTGATCTTTTTTTTCTGAGGATATATTATAATCTTATAAACAATTGACTCAGAATCGAATAATTAAACTCTAAATTGACAAAGCATAAATTCGGTGCTCATAAGTATGTTCAAAGTGAGAGAAAAAGTGCGACATGTTAAGCACAACTAAGCAACATCTATCCAGTAAATAGAATTACTAATCAACATTTACCTCACAATCGAAATATAAAAAAAATATATATAGCAACAAACCACACTACTTGATTAAATCATCACGAGATATAACTACTGCGCAAATCAACTAAAGATATATAGGTCATTAATCATAAAACAAACAACATTTTAGGTAGAAAAAACCTAAACATTTATTATGAAAAGTTATTTTTATAGATCCATCTCATAGGAGCGAACACATTATCAATCATCACTATCAAATACAACTAGATCCATCATATGTGAAAATATACCCTGCGAATCACTATTCATGACATGGAAATGGTCCATAAGGAAAAATATACAATGCGAATCACACTTTATGTCAGGAAATCAATCTTTATTGGAATTAGCTTTGGGAGCTTCAGCGATGCATGCACTTCTTTGAGTCTTCAAAGCGAATAAAATATCATCCCGGACCATGCACTTCAACTATGAGATGAGAGAGGATAAGTTAAACAAAGCGGTAAAATATCATCCCAGTTACATGCACCTCAAAAAAAAAAAAATTCTTCAAAGCCACCTAAGATGTATTAAACAAAATCTATATCGACAAAATAATATTGTTCTCACTTCACAGGATTTTAAGTCCCAAACAAAATGTAGTATAAGCGAACTTCACTAAATATATTCATTATCTTTGGCCAATCATCTACCCAGTCCTGGAGGTTTCTTGATTCTTTGCTTCCATGTATGACAAACATTCGCATCGACACTATTTTCTTGGAAGTATCCCACTCACTATGTCGATTGGCCATTTCCTTGGATCGCTTGCAAAAGCCTGCCCAGCATCTTCAACAAGTAATTTGATCTAAATAGGCAGAAAAAAATTTCAATAAGTTGGATTAGGGAAAAAAAGGTTAAGATGAACTAGATTTGAAAATAGTTCTTACAATCTCAGGAAGAATGCTCTTATGGGTTGGTTTGGGCAATGAGTCATAAAATACGCCTCGATTTAATATGTCCAACCAAGAGTGTCAGTCGATTATATAGCGGCATTAAGATTAACTCAGCCACACTGTCGCAGATGATATCTTTGGATGAACATCTTGCTTTCCATCTTGGTATTGCATAACTCTGTAGAAAGAAACGATTACACATTATCTTTCATCTAAGCAAACAAGAAGAATCATAATACGAACATTCATGCGGGTAATATACCCAATGCAAGCATGAAATGTACAAATATGGTTCATCTGATCCGGCGGGCGAGCATTTCTGGAGTAGGAAGGCGAAGGCATCAATGTGCATCGAGATATTGATCCGTCGAACTCATCGATCGCCCTTGCAATAATGATATTCCAAGCGAATCTTGTATCACCCGTAATTAATAAATATTTTAAAGTGATCACGGCGAGCAGTAGGTTATTTTCATTATGAAGGACTGAGGCTTGACTTACTTGTCCTTGAACCGGGAACACGATGTCAATAAGATCGAGCATTCAGGCAAAACAATACGGATGAGAACTTCGACAACATGAAGTGCCTCGATGCACGCAGCGAAATTACGATGATAAAAGCTAGCGATGAAGAGATACATTCACTATGAATAAATCCTCGATCTCGATATGATGCATACCTCCGATGCTCCTCCACCACATGATGGCGGTCTGGGTCATCGACCTCATTGGCTCATCTTTGCTTACCTATAAAATAATTTAGTGATGACGAGCTAGGCAAATATGACTTTGGATCGAGGGATTATTAATACCTCTCGATGCTCCTCCACCACAAGATACTGTGGGTCATCGACCTTTATTGCATCATCAGCTATACAAAATTTAGTGAAAGACTATTTCTATTATTTCCAATTTAAAAGAAAGTAACTTAATACCTCGGTCTGATGCTCCTCCACCACAATAGTAGCAGCCTGTGGGTCATCGACCTTTATTGCATTATCTGTGCTAACCTATACAAAAATTTAGTGAAATACTATTTCTATTATTTCCAATTTAAAAGAAAGTAACTTAATACCTCGATCTGATGCTCCTCCACCACAACAGTAGCAGCCTGTGGGTCATCGACCTTTATTGCATCATCTGTGCTAACCTATACAAAAACTTAGTTAAAGACTATTTCTATTATTTCAAATTTAAAGGAAAGTATCTTAATACCTCTTTTGCCGGCTCTGCAGCTTGCGTGGAGGCCACCACATCATTTGTTCTTGCTCGAGACTTCCTGTAAGTGTGTGTGAAAGGGAAGTAACAATTTTCCTCTTTCTTATCTGCGAGCTTTAACACCACGCTCAATCGCCAATTACGGGTTTGAGCATCGTCATGTAGTGGTGGCCTCCACAAGAACTTCTCCTATTGATTCCAGCGGGCTTCCCCTTGAAGTATCCACTCATGGAATCTCTTGTGGTAGCCTCCACAAGAGCTTCCTCATGTACCCTCCTCAGGTGCGTGGTAGTCTCCGGGTACCATCCACAAGCTCCGTGGTAGCCTCCAAGAGTTTCTCTGTGGTGACCCCTAGAACCTCCCTGCATTTGGGGTGGTAGGACCCCTGGATAGAACATCCTCGATAGCGACAACCCATAAATCAAGCCCATCCAACCTCTCGTTATTGTTTTATGGAAAGGCGATCTTGTCTCTCAGGTCCTTCAAGCACGAACATCCTCTCCACATGAGTCTGTGGAAGGCGGTAGAAACAGGGGGGAGAATGTCGAGGAGAGATATAGGGAGAGTCAGTGGGGGCTTCAGTAATTGGACTTAAAAGCGGGACTACTATGGGGTTCCACATGTCTAGATTGTTGGGCGAGGACTCAATGAAGGAGCCAATTCTCGTCTTCCAATAAGTCCCTCGAATGAAAGGCGTGCACGTGGTAAAAGGATAAAAAATTTTGAAGACATACAACATAAATGGATACATTCTTATTTGAACTAAGTGATATTATTATATGTCACTGGCGTCCTCCCAAACCAGTGAAAGCATTTTTTGGGAACTCTATTTTAGCCCATCGGCGTCATGGCGTTCAGATGGCCTTATGATGCTTATGTGCTCAGCCGCCCATATCTACAATGAATATATTAAACAGTAAACTTCAAGACATTATATTTCACATTAATGGAGATATAAAACATACCATCAGAAGAGTGACAAATCCACTCATGTAGGTACGCCCTCAGGTGCGAATCTTTGATGCAATAACATCAAATTGGGAGATTAGGAAGTCCCAAATGGCATCTGCGCAGTTGTACTCAGCAAATCTATCTATATCATCGGCAATCAATTCGATGCCACCTGTAATTGTGATATACAAAAATAGATTTGAAGAAAACGATATATCTACAACCTGGCGTGCAGCAACGAGCCATCTGAATTCTCAAGCTGGCTCTTGTAGTCCGATGAGCTGAACAGTGACAGCGGGGATTTCTGCCATACAACCTTCTCCCCTCTGTTTGGCATCCCTATCATCAATGCAACTTCATCAGGGGTGAAAGGAATGTACTGCCCACCCAGCAGGAAAGCTTGCTTTTTTATGTCCCGAAAGACAGATCGATGTAATGGCAACCAAGTCTTTGCTTGATCGCCGTGGAGTCTAATGAATTGATGGAGATGAAGCTTCTTTAAAATGTCGGTGGCTTCATCGGTAAATCGTAATATTCGAACACATTTCTCACGCGTGGTAGGCGCACCTCGAAGTTATCCTTTTCCCGGACATGGTTAACTTCAAAAAGACAAGTAAAATGGTCAAAAAGAGGTCTGTACCCTCCAAAGAGGTACACAGGGTACAAATACAAAATACCCACCCAAAACCACCCAAACTGCCATCAAATGCTTCCATTATAATGCTCTATACATAATCATAAGGAGTTGGCAAAAAAACCTAGAAAAAAAAAAGGGTAAAAGAGGTCACCCTCAAAGAGGTACAGTCTGAATGAACTAAACCACCCGAAACCACCGCCATCAAATGCTTCCATTATAATGCTCTATACATAATCATAAGGAGTTGGCCAGAAAAAACTGTAAAAAAAGGTCAAAAGAGGTCTGTACCCTCCAAAGAGGTACACAGGGTACAGATGCACTAAACCACCCAGAAACCACCCAAGCTGACATCAAATGATTCCTATGCAATGTCCTAAACCTAATCATAAGGAGTTGGCCAAAAAAAATGGGAAAAAAGGGTCAAAAATGGTCTGTACCCTCCAAAGAGGTACACAGGGTACAAATACAAAATACCCACCCAAAACCACCCAAACTGCCATCAAATGCTTCCATTATAATGCTCTATACATAATCATAAAAGTTGGCAAAAAGCGTAAAAGATCAAAAGGTCACCCTCCAAAGAGGTACACAGGGTACAGATGCACTAAACCACCCAGAAACCACCCAAACTGCCATCAAATGCTTCCTTTGCAATGTTCTAAACATAATCATATGTAGTTGGCAAAAAAAAAAATGGGAAAAATGGTCAAAAATGGTCTGTACCCTCCAAAGAGGTACACAGTACAAATGCAAATACCAAAACCACCCAAACTGCCATCAAATGCTTCCATTATAATGCTCTATACATAATCATAAGGAGTTGGCCAGAAAAACTAGTAAAAAAAGATCAAAAGAGGTCAGTACCCTCCAAAGAGGTACAGTCTGGTACACTAAACCACCAAAACCCAAGCCATCAAATGCTTCCTTTGCAATGTTCTAAACATAATCATATGTAGTTGGCAAAAAAAATGGGAAAAAATGGTCAAAAATGGTCTGTACCCTCCAAAGAGGTACAGGTACAAAATGCAAAATACCACCAGCATCAAATGCTTCCATTATAATGCTCATACATAATCATAAGGAGTTGGCCAAAAAAAGCGTAAAAAAGGTCAAAAGAGGTCTGTACCCTCCAAAGAGGTGAGTCTGGCACTAAACCTAAACCATCCCATCAAATGCTTCCAGATGTTAAACATAATCATGTAGTTGAAAAAAAAAAATGGGAAAAAGGGTCAAAATGTCGTACCCTCCAAAGAGGTACACAGGGTACAAATACAAAATACCCACCCAAAACCACCCAAATTGCCATCAAATGCTTCCATTATAATGCTCTATACATAATCATAAGGAGTTGGCCATGAAAAAAAAAGATCAAAAGAGGTCTGTACCCTCCAAAGGTACCGCAGTCTGATGCACTAAACCACCCAAACCACCCAAACCGCCATCAAATGCTTCCTTGCAGTTCTAAACATAATCATATGTAGTTGGCAAAATAAATGGGAAAAATGGTCAAAAATGGTCTACCCTCAAAGAGGTACCACAGAATGATGCAAAATACCCACCCAAAATCACCCAAAGCATCAAATGCTTCCATTATAATGCTATACATAATCATAAGGAGTTGGCAAAAAAAACTGTGAAAAAGGTAAAATGGTGTACCCAAAGAGTGCAGCTGAGATGCAAAACCCAGACCCAGCCATCAAATGCTTCCTTTGCATATTCTAAACATAATCATATGTAGTTGGCAAAAAAATGGGAAAAATGATCAAAATGGTGCACCTCCAAAGAGGTACAGAGTACAAATGCAAAATCACCCAAAACCATAACGCCATCAAATGCTTCCATTATAATGCTCTATACATAATCATAAGAAGTTGGCAAAAAAAACTATAAAAAAAGGTCAAAGATGGTCTGTACCCTCCAAAGAGGTACACAGGTCTGGATGCATTAAACCACCCGAAACCACCCGCCATCAAATGCTTCCTTTGCAATGTTAAACATAATCATATGTAGTTGGCAAAAAAATGGGAAAAAAGGGTCAAAATGGTCGTACCCTCAAAGAGGTACACAGTACAAATGCAAAATACCCAAAACCACCCAAGCGCCATCAAATGCTTCCTTTGCAATGCCCTACGTAATCATAAGGAGTTGGAAAAAAATTGCAAAAAAAGATCAAAATGGTACCTCAGAAGGTACTGGTACTGAGATGCAAATACCCACCCAAAACCACCCAACGCCATCAAATGCTTCCGCAATGTTCTAAACATAATCATAAGCGGTTGGCAAAAAAAATGGGAAAAAGGTCAAATGGTGCAGTACCCTCAAAGAACAGGGTCTGAATGCACTAAACCACCCACCCAAACTACCATCGAATGCTTCTATGCAATGTTCTAAACATAATCATATGGAGTTGGCAAAAGGGAAAAAAGGGTCAAAATAGTCATACCCTCCAAAGAGGTACAGATAGTACGATACAAATAACATATAAAAAGCACAATCTTTCACGATCGAAAGAACGAGTAAACCCTTCATTCAAGTTGGGAATGCATGTAAATACCTCATGTAATCACCTAATACCTCAATTTATGATTTCTTATACCACGGCGGCGTCCGGACGTCGCCGATCGACAAGGGCGAAAAAATCCTTCAGCGGCGAGGAATGTCGAGCGTCGGTAATGTTTCGTTCTTCTTCTCCGCTTTTGAAGCGCTTCAGGCGTCGGGGAAATGTATTCTGGCGTCCTAATACGTCATCGGCGTTCTGGGCGTCGGGCGGAAAGCCGTCGTTATCTGCTCCGTTAATCGGTAAACGGGAAAAATCGGACGGATGATGTCCATGATTGGAGTCCCGCGTAAAATGCGTCGGTCCGTATTTTCTCCCGGTTTTCTTTTTTCTTTCGACGTGTCGTGTTCACGATCCCCGATCTCTCGACCAAACATCTATTCTCATTTTGATTTCTCAATAATACGTTTATGTTTCTCTCCTCTTTGTCCATTCCTCAAGCCGGCTCCCTTCAGTATTGACTTTCATCAACTTCTCTTATACTCTCCTTCTCCCTATCTTCACGGCTTACAGAGAAAAAAAATCTTTTATTTATTTTTCTTCTTCTCTCGCTTTCTCTCGCTTTCTCTCGCTTTCGATTTACTGAAAGACAAAAAATTTATTTTATTATATTATATATATATATATATTTCTGCTCTCTCTCTTTTTCTCCGGCTTTCCGTCTCTCTTTCTTTATCTCTCTTTCCGTGAGCTAAAAACAATAGAGAAAACTAACTCTCCCTCTCTCCCTTTCTCCCCCTTTCTCTCTCTTTCGATTTACTGAAAGATAAAAATTTTATTTTATTTTATTATATATATATATATATTTTCTTTTCCTGCTCTCTCTCTCTTTTTTTCTGTTTTTTTTTTTTTTCAATGGGTATCCACCCAACACCCCACCCATCTTATAGGTGGGGATATCGTTATGACTAATCTCGAGTCTAGCACATTCATCACCCACCGTGTCCCCACTTACTTTCCCCACCTTGGGTATGGTGCCTCCTAGAAAGATTAACTCTAAAGTTTCCACTCTCTCTCTCTCTTTTTCTCTATTTTTCCTCTCTCTTTCTTTATCTCTCTTTCCGTGAGCTAAAAAAGAAGAGAAAACAAACCTCTCTCTCTCTTCTCTCTTTCTCTTTTCAGTGATATACAGAGCAAGAAAAGAAAAAAGAAAAAAGAAAAGAGCGGCAAAATCAAAATAGTGAATATATATATATATATATATATATATATATATATATATATATATATATATATATATATATATATATATATATATATATATATATTGGTTTCTCATTTGCATATACAAAATATATTGCATTTAATTTTATGTAGGTGCCCGAAGAGTCTATGCGTATTTTTTTAGATGGATATATATATATATATATTGGTTGCCACCTCATTTGCATATCTTATTTGCCCCTTTTTCATAACAAGCTCACAAGGTATGAGATCTGCTCTGAAAGATGATAACAAGCTCGTAAGGTATGAGATTTGCTCAAAGATGATGAAGATTAAGAGGATTTTGCTCAAAATATTAAAACAGTTCTCACGAAGAAACTTTACAATCTCGACATAAGCTCATAAAGAGAAGGTTGGATGATGTATACTCTTTTACCATAATTCCATAGCAATGAAGTGAAATGAAGTGAAAGTGGGCTGATTTGAAATGGTTAGGATAACTCCATGATAAGGTGGAGATTGCAGGATAAAATCATGAAAAATTCATCTAGTTGCATCAATCCCTTACCATCTCAGATTGACAGAAGCCCCACGCACTGGAAATGCCAACATGGTGTGTATTATTTTGCCATAGCATTCTAACAATAGAACCATGATGTTTGGACTAAACCATCAAGGAATATTTGAATGAAATAAAAGTGTTTAGGTGGACCATTGTGTCACCTATCGTCCTACTAATAGGTCAATGATGATTTCTCCATAAAGCTAAGTAATGAAAATTCCTGTCTGCATTTTGCTAGGGGTGTAAACGAGCCAAGCTTGGGTGAGCCAAACCTTTGTTCGTGTTCGGCTCGTGTTCGAAATAACTCAAAATTTCACTGTTCATATTCGGCTCGAATTATTCGAAATGGCTCGTATCAACTCGAAATGGCTCAAAATACAATAATTCGAAAAATATGTAAGAGAAAAGATTTGAACCTGGGCCAATATTTTGCATAACAAAACAAAAGCTTTAACCACTAAGTCATACTTGTAACTGTGATAAATATGTGTTGATATCTATATAATATAATTTTTTATTTCGAGCTAAATCGAGTCAAACACGATTGAATGAAGGACTGTTCATGTTCGGCGCGTTTATAAATTAAGCATGAAATATTTATTCTTCGGATTAGCGAGCAGCGAATACAAAGTCATGAATAATGAGCTTTTGAGAGCTCTACATTTTGCTTCATGTTTGTGATATGACAACCCATGATAAATTCATATGTTTCCAGCAATAAATGGAAACATTTTTAAAATAACATGCAATGTTAGTGCAACATGCAAAACAAACTACATTCTTTATTATGCGGACTAAAATCGGGCAAGTTCTTCCACGAGCCATCCGAACTCGTTGGTTGTCCTAACAACAAATATCACTTCAAGCTATTAGTGAAGCTTTTCAATAACACTTACATGCCACAAAAGCACAAATAGAAGGAAAGTTTGCTTTAAGATATGTTAAATTAAAATGTTCAATGCCAATTCTATTACTTCAGTACTCTTTGCGAGAAGCGAAATAGAATGCTTGGGAGGGACAACGAAGGTTCTTCCTTGATGGATCTCCAAACTTCAAATTAGAGTTACACACTTCCTAAGAATAACAAATAATCTACCCAATCAAAGTCAAATGCAAGAGTACAAGCAATTAATAAGATTTACAATGATGCAAATTTGAAATTCTATACTCATTGGATTAGCAAATCATATATATTGATATTTATTTTGTTATCTAAAATGTCATAGTTTTTAAATTTTCTCATAGCATTCTTAATTATAAGTGTAACTACGGTTGCGATTGATGCTAACTATGGGTATTGTTCTCTGAAATATGTTTTGTTTTAATTTGGTTCACTATGTTGATTTTGGTTGTCAATGCATTGGTGGTTTGTTTTATCTTGAAATAAAAATTTGTGGGTGCTTGTTTCCTTCTAAAGTCAATAATTGAAAATACTATTTTCTCCTTGTGGCTCTGAAAGACTTAGTAACTTGTGTGCAATTAATTTCATGCATCACTTTTTGAAGTTTCTATAAAAGAACATTGGGTAGCATGAATGTTTGAAGGCATACTAACATAAAGCCACAGGGATTTCTCTCAACTAACTAATGAGGTCAACAAATGCTTATTTTAATTTTGGAATATATGTCATAAGCTATGGTTAATTATATCACAAGCTCAATATTGAAAAAACTATATATTAACAATATCACAACGCTCTAAATTAGTATGATTCTGTCATCCAGAGTTAACTTGGTGGGCCCAACTTATGAATGAAAGAAAATCAAAAGGTCACATTGTTTAAGGATTCTATTAGTAGGTAATATTTGTCTTATCAAATATCCCAAATCAGTGTGACAATATGTTGAAGGGTGCTTCCTTTAAAAAAGAGTTAATCTTAGATAAAAGGATCCAAGGGGAATAATAAAATCAGTCATGGTTGGTTCAAGGATATAACCATCAAAAGTAGAGCGCATTGTTGGACTCAATTGATTGAAGTTAACTCGGAAGTACAACTCATGGTGGATACAGTTATAGGTGTCGATGTATGACAACCTTATATTCAGAAGAATTTGAGTTGCCCACACAATTGTCCAATAAGATGTTAGGCTTACCCGAGGAGAATAATCATGAGAGGCTAAGGGTTGTATGCACTAGCAAACTTTTGTTGTAAGACATGGTCCTTGTGAATCCATCCCTTAATATAGAGGTTATCATCGACATTGTAAGGGTTTGATTATTGTATCCATGGATTGACTCAAGTATGAAGACCTAAGCTACCCAATTTGGCTTACTTCAAATTTTACCTTAAGCATAAGGCAACATGATATCCTCTTTGATGAATGTAGGATTCACATAGGAAGATGAATTTCAATATTAGAGATATTGGGCTTACGGCACTATATATATGGTGGCTCAAAAAAAGGGACTTATAATGTTACATTAGAATCTAAGGATGCGGTAAAACTGATGGGGATACTTATGAGGCTATGAACTAGCCTAAGGATAGTGGAGTTTGTGCCCCATTCAGAAAGATAATAGCTAGGAAGGTATCTGGGTAGATATCTAAACATCTGAATCAACTTCACGACCCTGATCAGGCCTATAAACTCTTGATCAGAAGAATGCCCAAATATGGTACTATCTCAGTTTATAAGTGAGGTGGTCTAAATTTGAATATTCATCATAAGTGGCTTTAATAAGGCTTCATGCAAATGTGAAGCCAGCATCTTGGAAAACATCATTTTATCAAAATAAACAGAGAATTGGGTATCTTGCTCTACTATTTGAGATGCCCCATCGAACACACCATTTTGAAATTGAAAGATCATACAAGTAAATTACAACCTCTTGATTAAAGAAAACCTAACTATGGGTTTTATGACCTCATCTTAAAATGAGGTGTTCAAGGACAAGTACATTGATTAAGCTCGAATCGATTATTAATTGATGTTGATTGATGGTAAAACATGTCTATTTATGGTAAATAGGCCACATAGCCCAAGTGTGAGGCAACCCTACAGATAGGTCTCACTAACCCAATATTAAAGAGATAAGACGTCTAAAATAGTCCCCTAGCTACTTGCTTGTGGTCAATGTAGTTCCAAAATATTATATTTCTCAAAGTTAGTTATATTAAATTAATCCCAAATATTAAGATATAAAAATCATTCCAAATTTAGTCCTTCGACCATGCAAATTTAAGACCAATTCAATACCTAAGAGACCTTTTAGGATCAACTTTGTAATAATCGATAAACTAAATTAAAAAAAAATGATACTTCAAGAATAAATTAGTCACATAGAAATGATTGAGAGTCTATTTTGGACTTTTCCCCTTAACGAAACACACAAATGGGACTTATGACCACGAATCAAGGATGTGCCCAAAGAAGAGTATTTTGGCATCACCCTATAAGAAAGGTAGCCCACATTTGAATATTTATTGTGAACGAACTTTAAGACCTTCTCAAGCTGCATAGTCAAATATCTTTACAAGCCTTATGCCACCAAATCTCAAAGAATATTTTATAAATCGCGTCACATTTGACCACTATGATCCATCAATAGCTCCTCTTGCTTTGTGGAGAAAACATGATATCGAAGCTTGAAGCAAGATTGTGGCAAGGTGAATAGATGTGTATGTAAAGTAGATGTCACTCAAATAAGTAAGGTGCATGGACTGAAGGAAAGTACAAGTTGTGATCGTCACCCAATATCTAAAAGGGGCTCATGTGTGAGGGAAGGAGGTGGAGAAACATGGTGCAGATAAGTAGAAGTGGCTAGCATGAGTGGCGATGCACTCCTTGAATGAGATAGGTGTTGGTATCATGCATGGAGAGTTGTCAATGAGGATACCATACGATGAGTGGTGTAAAATGCATATGGGACTTGGGTTATAATGTGATGTAATTGGAGATAAGGAGGCGGATATCCCTTGAGAAGATCACGACTACAACTATCACTAGGGATAAGCCAAAAGGAGGCATAAAAAGGACTCTTCAAAAAATTATACATCACACAAAAAGCATAGCCAAAACTTATAACATCGTCTTTATGATTGCTACATCATGACAAAAATCAGATAATTTAAACTTCAGTAAATGCAATTTATTTGATTCCTTAACAAATTGATGGCCAAATTGTAAGGGTTCATGCTTCTTGTAGTATTCTTTCATGTGAATTGTTTGATCATCCCTTCACTATCGATTCTAAATTCACTTTTTTCTTTTATATTTTTTTAATTGGTTTTCAAGTGTTATTGAAATATGGTCATATTAGCTACATCTTTTTTTTTGTGGTATATATCCTAATAGTTGTGTGACTATCATTATATCTCATTTTTTTATCAAATTTTGATTTGACAATCTTCGTTTTATTATTTGGAGGTGGTTTTATGTATTTATTGATCTGCATCAAAAGAGGCTAAACTTTGCCCAAACTGAGAGTTAGTTTGCAAATTTTAATCTTTGGCATTCTTTTAGTATCCTAGATTTCTCATCCTATGTTTGCATTATAAAATCCTAGATTCTAATAACATCCTACATCAAATTAGTATCAAAATATATGGTTGTTTTATTATGTCACGAGAAGAGGGGCATATGAATTGAGTGTCAATAAAATAAGAAAAATACAATATAACCAAAATCATGCAAGCTATAGTTCTATATGACAAAAATGTGATTATCATGTTCAATATTATATTCACGCACTGACGGGAGCTATAATTGTGAGGAATTTTCAAAGTTGATCAATAATTCGGAAGGCTTATTAAATATTACTATCTATTTGATTTTAAAGAGTGGAAATTGATAACACAAAATGACACTCAATCTTATTTGCATAGTGTTGCAAGTAAAATAAAATCAATATGAAATGATACAAAACATAAACTTAAAGGGGCACATGACCAATTTAAAAGTTATAAACAAAGTTATCCTAGCATGTTTGAATATTACATAAAGTTTAATGGTCTTTTAACAAAGCATTATTTGCTTTCAGACATTTTTTGTAGCTAGTACCTATTTCATTTAAGGTATTAGGCTAGAGTCTAAAAAAAACCAACCTACAATTCACCAAAAAAGCCATCACGAGACTATCTAAATCATACCATATTTAGTAATACATTATTATCACTTTTAAAACTAAATCGGTTTCAATTTCAATATTTTCTTCCTCCCAACGGGCATGCAAAAGTTCAAATAATAAAGCTTTTTTTTAAAGGGAACACCCATTCAATAATAAAGAGAAGCATAGCCAAAATATTGCTACAAAATAAGAAATTCACCAATATTTTGTAGGCAATTAAACATGATAAATCAATCTATCAGATTAAAAGATTAGTTATCTCAATTTGGATAAAAGCTCCCAAATCTGTGGAATCTAAGAACGTTATTTGATTTAACTTTAATCATGATTACCAAGATTATTGTTGCGTCTTTAGAAAACCGATCCGGTAGAGTGAAAGTTTATGCCTTGTCTTGTCGATTAGTCCACACACAGGTAATTTAAAAGCGAGAGGGACACTCAGGAATTTTAACGTGGAAAACCTCAAAAGGGGAAAACCACGGGGCTGGCCAAGAAAAGCTTCCACTATGTATCTTGAGTACAAAGTCTTCTTAATAACGGGATTACAGAATTGTATATGAGAGAGGAATAACAACTGTGTAACAATGATCAGGTTGTAATTGTTTCTGATGGTGGAGATGCGGGATAATTTCTGGTGGGAATACAGGGTACAATTAGTGACGACGATGGCCGGTGGTGGTAGTTGATGGCCGTCAAGCGGGAGTGCGATCTTGCTTGGGGTGCGATCATGCTTGGAGGATCTTCAAGCTTCAGAGCTCTCTCTCTTCCTCCTCACTTGGGCTTTTCCTCTTCTTCCTCGCTCGGACTCTTCCTTTTCTTCCTTGCTTGAACTCTTCCTTTTCTTCCTTGCTTGGACTCTTCCTCTTCTTCCTTGCTCAGACTCTTCCTCTTCTTCCTTGCTTGGACTCTTCCTTTTCTTCTTTGCTTGGACTCTTCCTCTTCTTCCTTGCTCGGACTCTTTCTCTTCTTCCTTGCTCGGGCTCCTTCTCTTCTTTACTTGTTTCAGCTCCTCTTCTTCTTCACTTGGCCTCTCCTTGGTGTGAGGAATGAAGGCCTATTTATAGATAGGAGGAGGGGCATTCTTGTAAATTCATGTAAGGCCCATACCACTCCCCTCGATCGGACGGCTCAGGATGATTCCTTCGATCATTTGATGTATTTTGAGCATTTGGATGTCCAAATGATGAGATCTTAGGCTCGTTAGATCCTCATTCGAGCCTTCGATTTGACTATAAACACTCCATATTTGAGAGCTATTTTGGGATTTAATTGATGTCCCAAAGATTCCAATGATATTTTAAGTGCTTGATCTCGATCGGTTTTGACTCAAAATCATATCGCTTTCGACATCAAGATTTGTGCTTTGACTAGTAGTATTTTGAGAGTCATATCAATTATATAATTCTTAAGTTTGCCAAACACCAAGACGAAACCTAGATCTACATATTTATACGCATTAATAGCACGCTCATTAATAAAATGGACAATATTTATGCAAGTAAAAATCAAAGAAATCATGCAAAAAAAGTGTGGTTGGTATTATCTCATGTCCATCCCTCATTATCCATTATTACAGAGGCCGGATATCCTCGTCATACGTAATCCATGGTAGAAGTGAGGAAAGGAAGGCGAAAAGAAAGAAGGATGACTAAGATCTTACCTTCTGAAAGCCTTACCAGAAAGCGCGATTGGCTTGATAATATATAAGCAGCAGAATAGCCTCACGGTCGCGACTCTCGATGATCTCAGATCTCTTCTTATCGATTCTTTCGCAAGCCTTCCGCTTGGGAAGCGATCTGTTCCTCTTAAAAGTCCGGCCCTCGTGGTTATGGTTACCCTCTTGTTTTTCATCATAATTCTTGAGTATTTCACAACTAAATTTTAACATTTATTTAAAGGGGGATTTACATACATAGCACTCAAAATTTCATATATTACATATTTAACATCTAAACCTAAAACATTACACCTATAACAATCAAAATATTCAAATCTAATATAAATAACATTCTCCATTAAAATACCACTGTAGTCTATCGTCAGCGTTCACTCACAACCTTGCATAGAATTTCCCCTTTGTATAAAATCTTTGGTCTCCTAGTGAACTAAGTTTTCTCTTGACTTTATTGGAGAACTTAAATCACCACCACTACCACTTAGCTATAGCTTCAATGCATTCCACCTTTACAGCATTTCTTTTCTCGTAGCAATTAAGTGCAAAACTTAAAGCTTGGAATTTATTCATGTCCTCTCCAAATACTAATTTTTTCTTCCCCCAACATTCAAGATATGATGGACCAAAACATCGCACTTTCTCTGCGGTGAAATTGGTAGTATGTATCACTCTACTGAGAAATATCAACCCTTTTCGCACAGCGATAGAAGAGGACGATTTTAATAAAAGTGGAAGAGCAGCGGCTACGGCTGTATCACTCAGAAAAATACCAAAGTTGATCTTGATCGTCTTCTCTTTAGATCCTCGTTGGTTGCCATTCCACTCTCCCTTATTTCCTCTAAACTATTTTTTTCAAGAGGACTTACTGAGGAAAAGAGAATAATAAGTGTATCAGATATGGTTGTGATTGATCTTGGTGGTAGTAAGGCGTTGAAGGTGCACGTCGCAATGGCGACAGTGCAGGTGATTACCGTCGGCTACCATATTGCGAAGCTACGCTTAACATTGGAATAAACCAGGTGGCCTTCTGAGATCTCCTCACACTTTCCATCCTTACTCTAATCGCCTTCATTCGAGATAGGTTCTCTTCTTGTCACCCCCTTGCGACGGTGAGATTGATAGTATGTAAGGTGGTGAATGACGACAGATATGAGGTAAGGCAATGAATGTCGACAGAATAAATGACGGTGGTGACTAAATGTGTTTATTTTAACAGAGAATGCTATTTATGTTTGATTGAATATTTTGAGTGCTATAAGTGTAATATTTAAGTTTTAAGTGTTAATATGTAATATATGAAGTTTTGAGTGCTATGTATGTAAATTCCCCTTATTTAAATAATACTTAAGTCTTTAATATTATATTAAAAATAATATTATCATTATTTTTGAAAATAAAATACATATTTTCAAACATAAAAAATATATTATTTTTATAAATATTAAATTTTGATTATCATATCTATAAATACATTAATGTTTATAAATCTTATCTTTTTAAATTTAAATTCTATGTTGAGTGCAATTTAAAAAAATTGACTTATGACTCCACTAATGTATCTATTTGAATAAATATTTTTACATTTTTTATCAAATATTTCTCAATAATATTTTTATTACATTCATTTATATTCATGAATTTTCTTAAATTTAATATAATTAATCAATTTTGAATGCTTAAACTTGAGTAATTATAGATGACAAATCACTTAGAAAATTCATATTAATACGAAGAGACATTGATCCAAATATAATATTTCAAAAAAATTAGTTCACATAAGAAACCCCTCAACCAACATAGATATCCTATTTAAATTCATAGCCACTAAGCTTAATTTTTGAGTGACTATAAATTAAGAGAAGCTCAACTTGATATGATTGATCGTTGATGAGATAAAGAAATCAGTGATCAATAAAAATGTCTATATTTCAAGAGCTATTTCTTTTTATAATATGTGATGACTCAGTGAAGAATATGTACTATGATTGATAAGAGCTATTTCTTTTTATAATATGTGATGCTTTTATTGGATCATTTATTATTATTATTTTTTTGGATATTTATTCTAACATATCATTTTTATTAATTTGTTCCTTTTAACTACATGTGGTTTATTTCTTTTGTTGGTTATGTTATTGTTGCGTGCTAGAAAACCTCTTGCGGTAGAGTAAAAGTTTTCGCCTTAGCTTCTTTGGAAAGTCCAGCACACACACAAATATTTAAAGAGCGAATAAGAAAACTCCAGAATTTTTACGTGGAAAACCTCAAAAAGAGGAAAAAACCACGAGGCCTAGCCCAGTAAAAAGCTCCCACTATGTATCTATTTTCAGAGTACAAGATCTTCCGTCACAGGATTGAATTATATATGAAAGGGACAACGGTTCTTAGTAATAGGCGATGTTGGCGGCGATGTTGGCGATGATGACCGGTTGTGGTGCGGTGATGACGAAAGTGGTGGCGGCGGCGAGATCGGCGGTGGCGGTTGTGGCGGCCGGCGGTGGTTAACGACCGTCAGTGGCACGGTGTGCTTGGAGGATCTTTAGAGCTCTCTCCTCTCTCTTGCTTGGTCTCCTTCTCCTTCGCCGGCCTCCATATGAGGAATGAGGACTATTATAGATTGGAGGAGTGACGTCTCTGTAAATACATGCAAAACCCGAACCACTCCTCTCCATCGGACGGCTCATGATGATTCCCTTGATCATTTGATGTATTTTGTGTATTTGAATGCTCAAATGAAATTGAATTGTAAGATCTTGCTTGTTGGAACCGGCTTCGAGGCCTCGATTTGATTATAAACACTCCATATTTGAGAGCTTTTAGGAATTTAAGCGATGTCTCAAAGTTTCCAATGATATTTTAAGTGCTTGATCTCGGTTTCAATTTCGATTAGCTTGCTTTTCGTCAAGATTAGGCTTGTAGAGGAATTTTCGGTCATATCGGTTGCTATTTTTGGATGATATTATCTCAATCATCAAAAATATGTGTCAATACTTCAAAATAGTAAATTCTTCAACCAAATCTGCAGTCCATTAATCACATATTTTGAGAATAGATCTTCATGTAAGCACAAGATTGACTACGAAGCGGTCTGCGAAAATATGTGTAGGTATGTCGACGAAATTTAGGTCTGGACCCATCACGGATATTCTGAACATTCTTGAGCACAAGGTTTGGGTTGGATTACGAGAATGGGCAAGAAATTCTTGTGACAGTTTATAAGTGAAAGGTGTTCGGCTGCGTAGGTCGAATAAATTTGAGCAAGCTATGAAAAGAAGACGACAGTTCGACAATGAAATGAGCAATTCGCCAGCGATCAGTGTCCCGAGCACCATGAACGGGCCGGAGTAGCATGAAACGAATTGTGAGTGTGAGTGCAAACATGAGCGGCAGTGTGAGTCCAGGAGGCCTTGAGAAAGGCCAGACGTCTGTAGTCAGCGATTCTGTATGGCCAGCCGGTGTGAACGTGAGGAGGCGGGTCGCATGGAGCAGCGGGCGAGACGGCGACAGTCAGCGGACCAGTCAGCGGCTGTGGCCTTGAGCGCCCGCATGACCTGCGTGCGAAAACGTCCGTTTTTACACCGTTTTGGCCCGTTTTGAACGGTTTTGGGTAGTTTGACGGTTTGGATGCTTTTACCCTTTGCCCTAAAGGATCTATAAAACCATAAGTAAGGAAGACACCTTCTCTTGAGAAGGTAGTTGGTGATCAAGACCCAGTTCATGCAAGAGCTCAGTTTTCCCTCGAAGAGGTGTTAACTAACCTCGTCGGACCGGCCGATCGGGCGATCAAGACCCGTGTTCATAGAGCTCAGTTTTCCCTCGAAAGAGGTGTTAACCTTGTCGGACCGGCCGGATCGAGGCGATCAAGACCATTATACAGCTCGATTTTCCCTCGAAAGAAGCGGCCTGTCGGACCGACGGGTTAGAGATCAAGACCCGTAGTTCATCTGGCGAGGCTGTTTTCCTCGAAAAGCGTTGGCCCACTTGTCGGACCAGCCGGGTTGGGCAATCACCGGAGATGGTTGGCGAAGATGCTCGATGATGGTGGCGACATTGGTGGCGGCGGCGGTGACTATGATAGTAGTCGGCGGATAACAGCGATGGTGGTAACGGAGGAGATTCCGGCGGTGGCAGCGATGACCGGCGATGGTGACAATTCTGATGGTTAGCGGCCAGCGGGGTGGTCAGCGAAGCAACTGGAAGCGGTAATCGCAGTCGAGTATCCGGCCGATAGTGGTAACCGGCGAAATACAGCGATAGTTGTAGCGATGGCAGCAACAGTAGTTAGCGTGGTAACCTCTTACAATGGTCAGCGTAGTCAGCAGTGCAGCGTCAGTGGTCAGCGGAGATAGCCGGCGATGGTAGTGGCAGCGGAGATTATGCCGGCGATAGATTCTGACAACCGGCAGCGGTAGTGTGGCAGTGAAGCGGTGTTGGAGCGGCAGTAGTGTAGCCCAGCAATAGCGATAGTAGTGCAGTGCGGCCAACGTCGGTAATCGCGAGATATTTGACTATCAAGTATTTGTCGAGTGTGACTTCGATGTGCTGTATGGAAGGGATCAGGTAATTCGTTGATGATCTTTGACCCATCCAGGTTTCATCGAGTATTACCGATGCTGGAAGCGTAGAAGTCCACCAAGGACCTTTTGACCCATCTAGGTTATTTGTTAGTGTTGCGATGGCGTTAACGTATGGAAGATGTTGAATTGAATCCGGCGAGATTTTGACCCATCCGAGGTTGTTTGTCGAGTGTTGCAGATGGCGTTAACGTGTGGAAGAATTCGTGAAGTCCACCAAGGATCTTTTGACTATAGTTGTTTGTCGAGTCTTTGCCGATGATGTTAACCTCATGGAAGGTCAATTGAATCTGATGATCTTTGACCCATCCGAGGTTGTTTGTCAGTGTTACGATGGCGTTAACTGTGTGGAAGAGGTTGAATTGAATCTGAGGATTTTGATCCATCGAGGTTGTTTGTCGAGTGTTACCATGGCGTTAACTGGAAGGGGTAGGAAGTCCACCAAGGATATTTTGACCTATCTGATTGTTTGTCGAGTCTTTGCTCGATGGCGTTAACACTGTGGAAGAGGTCGAATTGAATCGAGGATCTTGACCCATCGAATTGTTTGTCAGTGTGACTTCGATGGCGTTAACGTATGGAAGGGATCAAATTGAATTGAGATTTTGACTATCGAGGTTGTTTGTCGACTTTGCTCGATGGCGTTAACTTTGTGTGGGTACAAAGTTTTGACCTATCAGGGTTTGTTAGAGTGTTACGATGATGTTAACTTTGTATGGAAGATGTTGAATTAGATCTGGCGAGATTTTGACCCATCCAGGTTGTTTGTCGAGTGTTAGATGGCGTTAACTTATGGAAGGTGTAGAAGTCCACCAAGGATCTTTTGACCTATCAGGTTGTTTGTCGGTTCTTTGCTCGATGGCGTAATGGAAGAGGTCGAATTGAATCTGCTGATGATCTTTGACCCATCCGAGGTTGTTTGTCGAGTGTTACCCGATGGCGTTAACATGTGGAAGAGGTTGAATTAAATTTGAGGATCTTTGACCCATCAGAGGTTGTTTGTCGAGTGTTACGATGGCGTTAACGTATGGAAGATGTTGAATTGAATCGGCGAGATTTTGACCCATCGAGGTTGTTTGTCGAGTGTTACGATGGCGTTAACACATGTGGAAGAATTGTAGGAAGTCCAAGGATCTTTTGACCTATCCAGGTTGTTTGTGAGTCTTTGCTCGATGGCGTTAACTGTGTGGAAGAGAATTAGTGAATCGGGAGGATCTTGACCCATCGAGGTTGTTTGTAGTGTGACTTCGATGGCGTTGCTTGTATGGAAGGATCAAATTGAATTGAGATTTTGACCTATCCGAGGTTGTTTGTCAGACTGTTTGCTCGATGACGTTAACCTGTGTGGAGTAAGTACAAAGTTTTGACCTATCCGAGGTTTGTTAGAGTGTTACCCGATGATGTTAACCTGTATGGAAGATGTTGAATTGAATCCGCTGAGGATTTTGACCCATCCGAGGTTGTTTGTCAGAGTGTTACTCGATGACGTTAACTTGTGTGGAAAGGGTCGTAGAAAGTCCACCAAGGACCTTTTGACCTATCCTAGGTTGTTTGTCAGAGTGTTACTCGATGACGTTAACCTGTATGGAAGAGGTCGAATTAATCGGCGATTTTTGACTATCGAGGTTGTTTGTCGAGGTGTTACGATGGCGTTAACTTGTATGGAAGAGGTGGTGGGAAGTCCACTAAGGACCTTTTGACCTATCTAGGTTGTTTGTCGAGTGTTACGATGGCGTTAACTGTATGGAAGAGGTCAATTAAAATATTAGTTTGTGGTTGTAGCCAAAGTTGCTCCTTAACCCGGTCTCGTTTTCCATGAGTATGAGTGGAAAAATATAATTTCAAAATATATCTCTTCTCAATGTTAAAATATCCTCTAACTTTGACTTGTTTCTTGGGATGATAATCGATTAGATGTTTAACATGGGTGATCTTCTGAGATTAAGAGTTGCCCCCCAGTTTTCGACAGAATCTGAAGGAACTAAGTTTGATGAATCTTCATTCTTCGCTTGCGCTCCTTAAAAGCTTGAAATGCTACATCTCGATGGTGGTTTTGATCTTGTTGGAAAACTTGGTTGCCATACAAGATAGAAATAATGGGAATCAGTTTCCTACAGACGGCGCCAAACTGTTGCGTGCTAGAAAACCTCTTGCGGTAGAGTAAAAGTTTTCGCCTTAGCTTCTTTGGAAAGTCCAACACACACACAGGTATTTAAAGAGCGAATAAGAAAACTCCAGAATTTTTACGTGGAAAACCTCAAAAAGAGGAAAAAACCAGGGCTAGGATAAAAGCTTCCACTATGTATTTTGTACAAGATCTTCCGATCTGGGATTACTGAGTGTATATGAAAGGGACAACGATTCTAGTAATAGGCAGTTGACGGCGATGTTGGCGATGATGGCGATTGTGGGTGATGATGGCAACAGCGATTAATTGACGGCAGCGAGGATCGGCGATGGCGGCGGCGGCGGTGGGCGGTCGATGGTTGGCGGCCGTCAGTGGCGGATTGTGCTTGGAGGATCTTTAGAGCTCTCTCCTCTCTCTTGCTTGGCCTCCTTCTCCTTCCTTATCCCCTCGTATGAGGAATGAGGACTATTTATAGGTGGAGGAGTGGCGTCTGTAAATACATGCAAAACCACTCCTCTCCCATCGGACGACTCATGATGATTCCCTTGATCATTTGATGTATTTTGTGTATTTGAATGCTCAAATGAAATTCGGTGTAAGATCTTTGGCTTGTTGGGCAGTTTCGAGGCTCGATTTGATTATAAACACTCCATATTTGAGAGCTTTTAGGAATTTAGCGATGTCTCAAAGTTTCCGATGATATTTTAAGTGCTTGATCTCGACGGTTTGGCGTCAAGATTCGTGCTTCGACTAGAGGAATTTTGAGGTCATATCGATTCTTATCGTCGGTCATGGCCGTCAACTTCAACATCGTCACAACATCGTCAACATTATCTATTACCAAGAATCGCTGCCCATTTCTCATATACACGTAATCCCTAGATCGGAAGATCTTGTACTCAAACAGATACATAGTGGAAGCTTTTTATCAAGCAGCTGGTTTTTTCCCTCTTTCGAGGTTTTCCACGTAAAATTCTGAGTTTTATTGTCGTCTTAAATACCGTGTGTGCCTGACTTTCCAAAGAAGCCAGAACTTTTACTCTACCACAACTGGTTTTCAAAGACGCAATGCTTATGAGTATAAAATACCTATCTTAAATAATAAAGGTTCAATCATGATGTAATTTTACATCTATAAAATAAATTTTATATTTAAATTTAGGTCTGAAAGATTTGAACGCTTTTGAACATTTCAAGTTCGTTCCAAGTAAAGAAAATTCCAGCAGATTAAATACACCGTAGTTTTATATTTAATTCGAATTTAAATACACAGCTAATGTAAAGTGATATGGCGGTTGCCGTCACTGCCATTTCGCCACCCGCTTCCGCCGGGCCTCACGTCACCGCCTCCGCCACTGGCTTGCCGCACGCCGCTGGCTGTCGCCGGCACTGCACTGGCCGCCGACGTCTAAACCTTCACATTTTACATTACATTTTGCAACCAAACAAAATGCAAAGTCATGAATTTGAAAGTTTCTCAACCAAACAACTATAAAGAATTCCTTACACTAAATTCCTTTACACTTTTTTAATCGCATTCCAAATCGAAATCAAACAAAATTTCTAAGATATTATTATTCTTTCTTTGTGTATAGCACATATCACATTCCATTTACTAAAACTTTAAAAATATTTGCATAATAAAATATTAATTTAAATATGAAATTGAGGTTAAAATACACGAACAAAGCACCATATCCATTATAGCATTAACTTCCTGCAAATGATCGAACTGAATTGTGTTAGATGTAGACATGCAGTAACATAAAAGCTGGTTTTTTCATAAATCTTAAAAGTGCAAACTAAAAATTAAGCCTAATGAAACAGGATAAGGGAGGAATATAAGATATTGAAAAAGAATAGACAAAGAACTTAAGATATTAAGATAAATTCAAAGCGGTAATAAAGTCATAAAATAATAAATTAATAAAACAGTACTAATTTTGTATATGATAATCATATAGGTTCTCATTGAAGAAAATGACTTTAAGCATCTTAGATTTACCCATCGTCTCTTAGCTCAGTTGGTGGCGGCTGGAACCCGGACCAAGTCCTAATCCTTCCAGGCGGGCCTATACCTAAGGTGTAAGTGGCACATGTAGGATGAAAGTGGCAGTTAGACACAATACATTCACAAGAGTTTGGTGGATACCTATAAAAAAAAAAAAAAAAGCACGTTAGATTTTATCAAAAAGTTGTAATTATATATATATTTCTTTATTTTTATCTTTCTATTTTAATTGCATTTACCGATAGTTGTCATACGACTTTCATATAAATGCATGTTGTGAATCAGTTAAATAGTAGGTGATCAATATTGTTTATCTCTTATGCTAATCACATAAGTATATGTTGTGATTCATTCAAATAAATTGATTAACAACATTATTTTTATGTTTTAAAGCTCATATGATTGTTTTACAAAAATATGATGTAATTAATGTACATGTTCCATGAAAAGAAGAAAGTATTATATAACACTTATTTATGTGATTGTATATCTTGGAGATAAGTTTTTTAATTTTTTTTATATAAGTTTCTTTTATTTTAATGTAATTATAAATTTGATTGTATGTAATTTAGACAAATTTGTAAATTTTTAGTTGACCATTTTATAAATTGCAATACTTGTATGTTTTGTAAAAATTTGAAAATATTTAGTTAAGATTCATTTCGTTAAACCATCTGTTCCCGTCATGTTATTCGAAACTTTCGGGTCGGAGGATTATCACATAGACATCATTGTAGCCTCCTTTTATAACAATAATTTAAAACTAAGACCAAGTTTTATTCAATATAGCTAATAAAATTTTAACTTCACACTTAACAATCTCTTATTTGATGTCTAAACTTTCAATATATTAGCTTAGTGAATATGCTTGAATTTTCTTAAAACACCTCCATGATATTATTCATAGAGTTTAAATCTTAATTTATTTTAATATAAATTATTATTTATTTTAAGAATTATCAATTAATGGTTTAATTTGTTAAATATTAATAAGCTTTTATGGAGCTTCATATATAGCATTATCCAAGTATTAAAACAAGCCTTAAATTGTGCTCAATTTAGCTTTAAATTGAGCATTATTCAAGTTTTAAATCAAGCCTTATTCAAACATCTTAACAAAATTATCATTAGCTTTAAAAGATATTCCATTATTGAAGATTTTTATGATTTCAACATCTCTACACTTATTATGGTAATAATGATATTGTACTGTTTATGTTTTTTTTTATGCATTATACAATTATTTTTGCTATTGTATTGGTTAATTTTCTTTTCTAATTTAACTAAAAAACTGAAAATTTTGATAGGACTTAGATCCAATGTTCCACTTAAAATTTAAATATTCATAATTATTAATATTTTTAAGAGTAATATTTCAAGTGATAATATAATACATAAGATAATTAAAAAAAATCATATATTCAAATTATATTTAAAGCAAATGACAAATTATTTATTATTATTATTATTATTATTATTATTTGTGTTTTTATGTTATTTGATATGAATTGTTTAGATGGTTAAAGGCTTACAGCAATATTAAATTAAATTTTATTTAAATTTAAGGCACATCAAATGTTGTCAGATGAATAATTAAAGGAAAAAATAAAATAAATTCAATATTTTTAAGTTTATTCTTATATAGTTTAAATACATAAATTTTATCCCTTATAAAAGCACTCCATAGATAAATATTTACCATTTCTGCCCCTATTTTAATTCATAGGATAAAAAATTGAAACAATAATAAAGTTTCCTCCTTACAGTTTGATTGACGAGCAAAAGTAAGCAAAATCCTTCGCCGGTAAGTCTTCCTAAAAAAAGAAGACGACTCCGGCATTGACGCCAAAAGGTCCACTGATGTTTGCAAAATCCTTGATTCCGTCACGTCGCGTGTCCTTGAAACATGTCCCTTTGAATACCCTCACTCTCCCGTGAGCGCATAGAGTCGCTCACCTCCTCACTCATAGCTTACCGAATGACCCAACTATTATGCTTTCTTCTCCAATCACTCGATGCAGAGTACCTATCATTCCATCCAGTGTGTCTTCTACTCCTATGAGTGAGTGGGGGTGCGTGCAGTCTCCCAGCTTGTATAAGGTTCCACTTCTGCCATCGAAGAACATAAGCAGCTTTGCAATTCTGCTCTTTTGATGTTGCTCCGTGCGCTAGGAATTGAAAACTTCGAATGCGTCTCTCACTATTCACGCAGGTTGTATTCGGGGTATTTTTTTATTTTTTATTTATTTTGTTGATCGCTCTTATGATATGATTCTTCGATGGTTTCTCGTTGATCGGATTCTTTTCTTATTCTGCAGTAGATAAGAATTCGGATGGAAGCTGTTGTCGTGCTTCTACTGTAGCGATCTTTATTTTTTAGGAGAATTTCGGTGTGCATTTGATCTATTACTTGTTTGTTGTAAATCGAGGCCTTGGCATAATGCTGCGCCTGCCGGAAGGTATTTTCTTTCCCTTTTTCTCGTTCGATTTTTTTTTTTTTTGGTTGTGATTTCTTATGCTTTGGTAGCAAGAACACGCTTTTGTTCGGAAAGGAAATTCATTGTCTTTCCCAAGTGGATCTTATTGCGCATATCTTACTGAAAGATTGCACGTATACAATTTAAATCTTCCTTATTTATATATTTTAAAAAAGGAAAAAAAAATCAGATTTATGTATTTGAGCGTGGCACAACTAATTCATTGAGACTTTAATGAAATTGAAATTATAGATTATAAATTTTTTATCTTCTCCGACATTTGGATGGTATTATATTATTAAAAATATAAATAATTGAGTCTCAGTTTATAATATTGAAATTTAGATATTATATGTGAGCTCCTAAAATTCACGCTCTATCTCTCAATGAAAGAGAGTATAAATTTGTGTCCGTGAAATTTTTAGGTAGATGAGATTGTTTTATTTGTAAATAAAACTACTTACAGATTTTGCGCTCATTTTGCAAAAACTTTAGATCTAGTTCCTAATTTTATAGGCGCAAGCACCTATAATTAATTATTCCTCTTAATAATGAGAGAGAACTTTGATTAAGACTAGTTAATAGATCTCTAATTAGTTAGTATATAGGAGCAGTATATTGAACTTCAAATTTATGAAAATCATCATTATTGACACTTAAAGCGTATGTTAGGGGAAATAATGAGGTGCCCAATCAAGGTCCTATTGTTTTGTCATCTCGCCGCATTTGGCCCACTTAATCGAGGTATCAACCCAACTCGACGAAGGATCCTTATTAACAATCATCATTTCGGCCCAAGATTTTATAAACTAGGATTGATATTTATTTAAAGAGATAATTTATAGTCCAGTCTAACTGACAGAGGGTTTTATGCCCTATTAAATATATCTCATGATTCACAACTCAAAAGATAGAAAATTCATGGAACATACAGCTATAGTGGATTGTAATATAAGTAGAGCCTCTTAAATCATCCCACGTAAGACTCTAAGAATCGCTTTATATATTTGAGCTACCAATAAACCAGATGACGGACTTGAGCCACATTTTTATTGATGTATAACATTTTAAGTGTGAATACAATAGTATATTTATTATGATATTAGCTTTTTTTAAGCTTAATTTAATCTAAGTTTATCACCCACTGGTAGATATTTGTGAAAGTTTGATTAGATTTTGCTTAAGTTTTTTTTGAAATGATGGATTTTCTTTTGGTCATTTAATGCTTGTTGAAAATTTCTTATATTTTGTTAGGATTTAAACTTGAGATGATTGGTTTTTAGGCTTTAAAATATTTTGATGAAATTATGTCATTTGGTTGATATCATCTTTCAAACATACTCATTTTGCATTCTATCTCTAAGAGTAAAGCCACTCATCCACCGAGCATCCTCATCTCGTAACATAACTTGGTCATATTTTCTTTATATTAACATTCATAAGTGTCAGTCTTACCACCATCTTATAAAATTTTTCCAAGTTTATGAAACTTTTCTATCACATAATAGGTAGATGCATTCCTCCACTTGACCATCCAACTTAAATTCTAATATCTCCATCTATTTCACCATCATTTTGAACAATAGAGCTAAATATCAATAATTCTTATTAATGACTTGATCTAAAGTCACAATTATCACTAAAACTTCTACAACTAATTACACTCCATATATTTTTAGATCTACTTAACGAAAACCTTTAGACTCTAAAGTTGACCTCCATAATTCAAGTTTCTTTGGACTCCCTCTATCTTATAACAAGAAGAATGTCATCACAAAAAGCATACGCAATACATCTTCTTGTAAATGCCTAAGAACATCCATAACTAAAGTAAAAGATAAGGGCTTAATGTTGATCCTTGATGTAATCCAATAAATAGGAAAATATGTTGTCAATCCTCCTTGTGTTTGGACACAAGTAACGACTCAGTATACATATCCTTGAATATATATATTAACTCCTTTTCTAGAACTCTCCAAAGAACATCTCTTGAGACTTTATCATAAGCTTTCTCTAAATCATAAATATCATATGTAGATCCTTCTTACTTTCTCTATGCTTCTCCATCAAACCTCTTAACAAATGTATAGCATCCAGTAGATCTACGGCATGAAACCAAGCGGTTGAAACTTACGTATCACATCACTTTATGCTCAATTCTCTCCCATAATTTTAATGTATGGCACATTAACTTAATTCCTATAATTTGCACACTCTTGTGCATCACCTATTCTTAAATAAAGGAACCAACAAACTCTTTCTCCACTCATCGACATCTTTTAGTCTTTTAAAATATTAAAAATTGTAAGCCAAGAAATTCCTTGATCTCCAAACATTTCCACACATCTATTGGAATATTATCAGGTCTCTTGCATTTCATTTTCTTTAAAGTTTCTTAACCAGTTAATAATACAACGATAGAAATGAAATTCTTCTATTTTTTGTTTAGGGTATTAAGGTTGCTAAAATCAATCGTCTTTCGGATCCTTCATTGAAAAGTTTATCAAAATATCTCATCCACCTATTTTTCAATATCTTTTTTTAAAGAAAAGCACTTTTATTTTCATCCTTAATATATCTCACCATGTCTTTCTTTCCTCTTATCTCTTGGTAACTTATACATACATCTTTCACCATCTTTGATATCTCTCTATTATATAAATCACTAAAAAAATTTTTCATCATATATTCTTTCTTAATCTCTGGCTTTATATATTTCCCAATTTTTATCTAAACCAAATTTTATAAGCTTCTTATTTCTTTATCTTTTCTTTTACATCTTACTGTATTCTTATTAAAGAACTTCCTTTTGATTCTCTAGCATCTTTTTACTGCTTAATTTCACGATATTTTTTCACATACGTTAAAACTTCCTTGAATTCTACTTTCTTGTATTCTTAAAATATTTTTATTTGTGTTCTTTAAGTGTCATTAATCTGACAATAATTTAGTTTATTTTTTCTCTTCAACTTTTTCTTAAAATCTAAAACCAATAATTCGATATTGGGTATTTAAAATTTCACTTGGAATGACTAATCTAAGCGATCTATTTTTCTAAAATAATCAATCAGTGTTTTACTGATCCATTTTTATAAGTAATAATATGTTCATCTCTTTTCTTAAATAAAGTATTACTACAATCGTAAATAAAATCTAATATATAACACTACATTTGTTATCAAATCCCACCTGAATCTTTTAAAATCATCTACCACTCTGTAACACATGTCCATTTAAATCTCTCCAATAAATATTTTTTTTCTTGAGAGTATCTTGTATTAATCCTAATTAAATTAAAATTTTTCTTTTAAGCTGCCTCCAAACCTACTTGAGGGAAACTTATAACATTGATAATCTTGGTATCCGATAATCTTTTCATTTATAATTATATAGCGTCATTATCTTTATCATTTACTTTTATCTATGTCCACACCATTTCTAGTTCGACTTTTACAGAATACCAAAGTTTAAAACCTAAATTATCAATCTCTTTCTACCAACTCATTTAGTTTTCACATAAAATATTTATCTTTTATGAGAATATCTATTAATTATTAATTTACGAGACCATATTCCAAGATCTAACCTAATTCTGGTTTGCTTTAACTTTGGCATCCGTCCATAATGTGGGAACCTTGCTTAACACTTGCAGATTGACTCTAGACATTTTTCATTTAATGCTTGTTGAAAATTTCTTATATTTTGTTAGGATTTAAACTTGAGATGTTTTGTTTTTAGGCTTTAAAATATTTTGATGAAAATATGCCATTTGGTTGATATCATCTTTCAAAACATCTATTATCAAAGAGATAAGTTCAACACATTTATTTTATTGCTCTAGACCTTGTCAGCTTTGCTCTATTGCTAATAGATGATTTGATCTATTATTTACATTTAGAAGTTCAAATTTAGAATGATTCGACATTAATATTTTGAAAATTTAGATAATGATACCCCCTTGGATTGATATTCTCACTTGTTATTCAACATAAGCATCATTGGGGTTTGAGCTATTTGAATTTTCATATTATAATTTGAGAATTTTATTTGAGATTGAACCTCCGATTAATATTTTCATTCAACATGATTATCATGATATTTGAATCATTTATATTATCGTTAGATCTTGTATTTCTATTAATAGTAGATAATCGGGTGTAAGGTTTACATTTTGAGAGTCTGAATTTGGAATAATTTAATATTAATATTTTAGATATTTTGATGATGATAATCTCTCCGGCTGATATTCTCATTTACATGGCATCATAATGGTGTGAATGATTTGAACATTCACTTGACAAATTGATTGATTGAATATATTTTATAGCTTTAGACTTTATCAACTCTATTTGATTATTAATAGAAGCTCAGGTTCTTTAATTGCATGAGGTTAATTAATTATTATATCAGAGATTCTACCAACTCTACTTTTGTAGGTAAAGGATCGGATCTATATGTTGAAGCTTGTAGTTGTATTTCATAATTTTATAATTAATGATTTCTTGAATCTTACAAAATGTTCGCATTTTTAAAATGATCATCAGTCTTCCCAAAACATTAGCATGTCTTTCAATGCAAGGAATTTAAGTTAATTTAATTTTGACCCGTTCAACATTTTCACACACTAAATTTAAACTTTCAACATTATGTCCGAGCACATGCCGGTATTTTTGGATTTTAAAAGAGTTTAGATTTGAAAATATTGTAAGATATTGATATGCTTCATACCTTTCAAATGAAAAATGATTTCTAGGTTTATTTAATTTTAACCCACGTAGCATCCTTAAACAGTGAATTTAGGCATTTGACACTCTGTTGGGCAACGTGTGGGTGTTTTGGGTTTTAAATAAGTTTAAATTTTGAAATTATTGTAAGATATTAATATGTTTTCACATCTTTCAAAAGCAAAATGATTCATATGTTTATTTAAATTAATTTGTGAAGCATCCTTAAACACTAAATTTAGGTATTTGTCACGTATGGGGCATATTTTATAATTTCATTAATTTTATGTCCATATCAGATGATTAATTTTTCATTTTAGTTTAATTCTAGAACTAGCCTGTGTAGCTTATTCAAACATTGTGAGTGTACTCTGAACTCTTGGTTCGACCACATGCAAACATTTTTGTTTGTAACCGAAAAAACAAAAAAAAAAAGAGGGAAGAGAAGGAAATTTGAAGCCCTAACCACACCTAGAAACTACCCTCTACGTCAGCAAAACCGCACAAGAGAGGAGACGAGAATGGTTGGACTTCGATGGGTATAAAAAGAGAAACAAAGGGGGTCGGCCAAACTCTCACATACACTTGCACGCATGAGAGTGAGAGAGAGCCCTAGCCAATCCTCCCCACCCATCAAACAAGCCCTAACCAAATCCTTATCATTTGGCCAAAGCCATAGCCCATCCTTATCCCTCAACTGAAGAAGCCCTAACCAATCTTGTATTAGGCTATTAGCTTTCCTTCTCCTTACCATGTGAAGTCAAGTCGATCTCTTTCTCGTGTGAAGAGCCCTAGCCGCCGCTAAGACCCCTCGCATGAAAGAACCCCCCATTTTCGCTATTCCAAACAAAATGAGTGCTCGAATTCCTGAAATGCCCCTCCCTTCCTAAGCCTTAGAGAAGAGTAAGTAAGGGCAATTTTGTTCAAATTGAAGGAAAAATACTTTTGAAGTGCCTATTTTAGGTAATTTTTAAAATGAAAATTTATAATTATTTTCTTGCCTTATTGGTCAAATCGAAGGCCTCCATCGTCGATCTTAGGATAAATAAACCTCCTTACGTCAATCTTAGATTTAAAGTAAAGGGGAAGAGCATGAGCGTGCTATTTTGCAAAATTCAATACTATTAAGCTGTCATTTTGTCAAGATAAAAAATAATTAATTTAAAGTTAAATTATTTGAAATTAATTAAAATATAGGTCTTAAAATTAGAAGATTTACACCAATTGATCTTGGATATAATCAATAATTTTATAAAAATCTTCACCATCTACCTTCGATTCCGTGTGAGATGAAATTACCTCCCTCTTTTGGATTCAAAGCAAGGGAGAAGAGTGCTCATCACATTAAATTTTGCAAATATAGTACTGCTAAATTGTTATGTTGCTGAAATTTAATGGAAATAATTGGATTTAAAATATTAAATTTTCACAAAAAATAGAGATTAAAATAAAAATAAATGATCGAATATTGAATCATGAAATGTTTAATGTATTTTTTGAATATTTTTATTTTTTATTTTTAAAAATAAATCACATTATTTTCACAAATACTTAAAATAAGTTTTGGATGTTTTTAAAAACAACTATCATTACTAAACATGTTCTATTTCAAATTAAAATATAAACGAAAATAAAATAAATAATATAAATCAAAAATAAAAAATAAAAAATTGGTCCCATTGACCAAAATTGATTGATTGGATGAAGGGTGGTTGAGATTTTCTCTCAACAATTCACTTGTGTTTAATGAACGAGTCCTTGACAAAGGACTTCAAGGAAACAACTGTAGAAGTTTTTTTAGCTCTAGTTAGAGTCTATCTCTAACTAACTTTATTAGAAACAAAGGCTCTGTTTGCTTTACATACGAAAAAGCATGCGTAGTACATCATATTTGAATGAGTTAAATATCATTATTCAAGATTTGAGGAATATTGATGTAATTAATGGTGATGATCAAGCTTTATTACTATTATGCTTTTTATCTTTCTTTTATACAAGCAGGGATGTGTATTTGATTAGTTCAGATGAAATTTTAATTTTAATGCTAATAAAATTATTATAGAATTAATAATCAGCGGATAATAAATTAATTAATTAAAACCAAATCATAATATGGTTTGGTTTGTTTAAGTCATTTTTTGTTTAGGACTGTTTGATTGGCTAAAAGAAATGCAGTGTAAAAGAAATTCAATGTAAAAGGAATGTAGTATATTTAAAATAATTTGTGGTTATTTGGATGGATGTAAATCAAATTAAAAATTTATTTTTTGATGTTTTGATTAAGTAAAATTAAAAATTAAAAAATGAGGGTGGTTGGGTGGAGACGAGAGCATGTACGTTGTGGCGGTGTTGGCGAAGGCAGCGGCCGGCCCTGCGGCCAGGTGGCAGACTCGGTTCGATTGTAATCTAATCTCAACACAGACGAAATTCTTTTTCACTGAATTTGAACTAAATGGTGAAAAAGGAATGTATTAAAACTTTATATTGTATTTTTTTTTCAGTCATCAAAACACCAATAGTTTATTATTCACGGAAAAGGAATGCATTCTCCTTTTTTTACCAACAACCCCTTAATTGAATCTTAAGATCATAATAGAGGGGTGTGCATTCAATTAGTTTGGTTGCTTTCCTCTTCTACTTTATGCCTTTGATCCAATCTAAAACTCGCTTTGTTTATGTGCTTCCCTCTTCACTTTATTGCTTGCTTTTGCAAGAGTGGATAGGGAAATAGTTTTTATTTATTTTGACATTTTGTTTTTTTATTTAATAAATTGTTTTGAATCAAACAAACAAACAATCAAAATTCAAATAACCTTTACTACAAAATTAAAATCTAAACCATCATTTAAGAAATAGAACCAAAACCAAATATGCTTGGTTCAGTTTGATTTTTGTGTTTAAAGCAACTACTGCACACCCTTACAAATACTTTTGAGATACCATGCTATTTGGTCATGCTGTAATAAGTTTAGAGGATGTTAAGAATCCACTTCCTTAGAAAGAGGGGATTTCTAAGCTTGTGGGAAGCAATAAACCAATTCAAGGTTTATTGTAAGGTTAAAGGGAATCCTATGCACTAGGGTTTTATTTTAATCGTGGCAAGAGTAGATTAAATTCATAGAGATTACTTTTGTTGTATTAAGAAAATGGGCAGAATTATTATTTTGCTTTGAAGAACATAGAGCAAAAAGCAGATAATGATCACAATAAATGATAAGTCAACTGATGTAAGTATTGTTGTTAATATAGTTGGTTATAAAATTGGTGATTCTTTTTTAATGTCTGCAAATAATATGTATAAGGAGCAGTGGATTTTGTATTTAGTTTGTTCTGATCATATATGTTCTAATTTAGATAAGCCAAGTTTTGATGGTTGTGTTTACATGTAAAATAAGATTATATGTAAGATTGGACGTTTTCAGCGTGGTATCACTATACTATTGGCTTGAGTCCTTAGCACATATTATGATGATTGTTGGTTATAAGCCAATTGCTGGTTTGAGATTATTTTTTTGAGATTAATTGGAGAAAATAGGCCAGCAAGATAGGTGTTATTGAATTTTTGTTTAAGTTGCCCGTGCATATTACACTAGCAAATATTATGCATGCATATGACAACCATTAGTTTCTCTTACCTTAACCAGTAGAAATAACATTAGCTGTTCAAGTGTTATTTTTCAGCAAGGCCACCTGTGTAAGAGCATGCCCTAGATATATATTACTAACGTGTGCATGATTTCCTAAGAGAACTTGGCTTTTATGTTTTCTTTTTCATCCTATAAAACTAAAAATATTTTTTAACGTCATTATGGTCCAGAAGATGTGCATTAGAATGCTCATAATATTTATTGGCACAACTAATAATTCATGTGACTCTTTTCTGTGAATCAAGAAAGAACAACTTAATTCTACTGCACTTATTTTGGCTACACTGCTTCATTTTTCCAACTATGACTATAAGGCTATGAAAAAAAAAGGTTTTTATTTCTTCATTATAACTAATATGGGAAGTTTAATAGACAAGCTTTGGTACCTGAATTTGACTAGTTAATTTACGCCTTTACTAAAAAAACTATTGTTCGTTGTATTTAAAATCAGTGCTCTGGCTTGTATTGTGTCTGTTAATTGAACTCGAATCATCATGCTTCAGATTCAAAAACAGGAGGTAAAACAATTCAGGTTTCTGGTTTCCCCATTGGGACCACGGCAATTGAAGTAAAAGAGTGTCTAGAGAATCATACAGGAGAGGGATCTGTATTTGCATTGAAGCTTAGGCTTCCAAGAAAAATCAATAAGAAATCAAGAGCATTTGCTACTGTGCAATTTGAAAGCAGCACGGGAGCTTCAGTTGTCAAACGTTTGACAAGTCAACAGCTCTTGTGGTTTCAGGGCTCTTACTTGAGAGCCAGAGATGGTGAGCGTGACATTGTACCTAAGCCCAGTACTGCATCACATGTTATGGAGGATGTTACAGTACATTTTGGTTGCCAAATTTCTGAAAAGAAGTTATATATTCTCTGGACAGCAGAGGATGTCAGAATTGAGTTTGGGTTTAAGTTGAGGAAGATATACCTTTTCACATAATGGAAAGATTGCTCATATAAGCTTGAACTTTCTTATGAAAGCATTTGGGAGATCCAACTATTTCATTCTATTGCTCAACGCTGCCAGTTTCTCCAAATCCAGGTTGGTTTTAAATATATTGTTCTACAGAGGTTGTCTTTGTTGGTGCATGGTGTTCATGCATGACTATATAAGATAAGCAACCGTTTCTTATAGTTAATAGTTCATGACTGTAGTGTGCATGTAATACTTACCAAAATCCAACTTTCTATTTTTATTCAAAAGTAATTATGGATGAAAGAAACAAGATAGTTTAAAAAAAAAGAAATTTCAAACAGCTTTATTGAGTTGAATCTAATTAATTTTTAGCCAGTCATATTGCAGTCGGAAGTAATTTCAGCGCAGTTTTGAATAGTCAAACATTGGGCCAATTATGAACAAGTTTTGAGTGTTTATAGTTTTGACCATTTCAATTTGCATTTAGGTTAACAAATAAACATAATCTGAAATTAATGAGGAGCAATTTGATAGTCTTGAAGAAAATAAATGAAAGGTCAAATACAAGACCTGAGGAGTCAAATGCACTGCACTCTGAAACCTTGAAAATTAACCTCTCATGATGTTCCTTCAGCTTTTTTATTGATCTAGGCAGGAGTCAATTCCAATGGAAACTTAAACTTTGGACGGTTTAAATGTTGGTTTTAAAATGTAACTGTACATAATGATGAAAGCTATTTAGTTGTCATGTAAGAAATTAATGGTTTGTTTAGGAGCAATTTTGTTTTGTGTTTTAAAATGTAACTGTACCATTGCCGGTCCCAAGTCCAGATGCAAAAAGTGGAGGGTTGCGTTAGGTAGTCGACAGCCAGCGTAAAATTTGTCGAAATAATCATGACATGAATCCTTTAAATAATTGTGTTAATCTGTGTCCCAGAAGCGGATTGTATGAAACAAATCTGATGAAAAATGTGTCTTAAGCCATTGCGTGGCCAGTGCGATGTTAAATAAGCAAGGGTTCTCACATTATGGGCGGATGCGGGCAAAGAAGTTAGTCCATGAAACTAGGGTTATGATCTTGGAATATAGGTACTTATAGGTAAATTAATGGAATTAATAGATATTATGGTTCATAGAAAGATAAATATTTTATGTGTTAAATTAAATGGGTTGGTGAGAAAACAAGGAGATTGATAGTTTAGGTTTTAAATTTTGGTATTGGTAAAAGTCGAACTAGAAATGGTGTAGGTGTGATTATAGATAAAGTTTGAAGGATAATGTTATAAGTATTAATAGATGTGGAGATAGAATTATAGCTAAGATTATTGTTGATCTTAAGATTATCATGTTATAATTAATACATGCTCAGTAGGTTTTTGGAGGCTCAAAAGAAAAATTTTGGAATGAATTAGAGGGATTAATACAAAGATACCTCTTGAAGAAAAATATTTATTGGGGAGATTTAAATGGACATGTTGGTAGAGTGGTAGAAGATTTTAAAAGTATGGTGGTTATGGATTTAGAGTGGTAATGAAGAAGGTAGGGTATATTAGATTTTTCTTACATGATTTTTGTAGTTCTTTCTTTATTAAGAAAAGAGATGAACATATTATTATTTATAAAAATGGATCTAGTAAAACACAACAACAACAACAACAACAACAACAACAAGCCCAATCATAGGTGTGAATTTATGAATCTTATTCATTGTGTCTATTATGTGTCAAATTCTCATTTAATTCGAGTATACTAAGATCATTTTTATACATCTTAACCAAGTCTTTTAGTCCACTTAACATAAGGAAAATCTAATGCATCTCTCTCCAATAATCATTAGGGATGTGGCCAAACCATTAAGGACTCTCTTATCTTACCACGGGCTACTCTTTTTTCGCATTCTATCTCAGAGTAAAACTCATCGAGCATCCTCATCTCGTAACTTAAGTCTGTTTCTCTTTATTGGCGACATTCATCGCACGTCATTCGGTCTTACCACCATCTTAATAAGTTTAAGTGGAACTTTTCTATCACATAATAGGCGGATGCATTCCTCCACTTGACCATCCAACTTGAATTCTATCTAATAATATCTCCATCTATTTCACCATCATTTTGAGCAATAGAGCCTAAATATCACGATAAATATTTCTTATGACTTGATCACCTAAAGTCACAATACTATCACTCAAACTAAAATTACACTTCATATTATTAGGTTGCTTAAGCGAAAACCTTTAGACTCTAAAGTTGACCTCCATAATTCAGTTTACATTTGGACTCCTCTACAGTCTTATCAACAAGAAGAATGTCATCAGCAAAAAGTAATAGTCTTATCAACATATTATTATTTATAAAAATGGATCTAGTAAAACACAGATTAATTATTTTCTGATAAGAAAAATAGATCGTTTAGATTGTAAAGATTGTAAGGTCATTCAAGTGAAATTTTAAAGTCACATTATTACTTTTTTTAAGATGAAAGGTTGTAGAGAAAAAATAAACTAAATTATTGTTGGATTAGATGGAACACTTAAAGACATGAAATAAAATATATTTTAAGGAATTTCGTAAGGAAGAACGTTATGTGGGAAAAATATCAGTGAAATTAAGCGTTCTTAAAGATGTCTTGGAGAATCAAAAGAAAAAAGCTTCTTTAATAAGAATAGTTGGTGGTGGAGTCGAGTGCGAAAAGATAAGAAATAAGAAGCGTTGTTATAAAACTTGATTTAAATGTAAAATTGGAGAATTGGGAAAGATATAAATTCTGTAGAGATTTAAGAAAGCAATATATGATCTGAAAATTTAGTTTTAGTGATTTATATAATAGATTAGATACAAAGATGGTGAAAGATGTATGTATAAGTTAAGCGAGATAGGAGAAGTAAAGACATGGATTCAAGTGAGAGGTATTAAGGATGAAAATAATAAAGTGTTTTCTTAGAAAAGATATTAAAATAGATGGATGAGGTATTTTGATAAACTTTTCAATGAAGGATCAAAATCGATTGATTTTAGCAACTAATACTAAACAAAAATAGAGAATTTCATTTCTATCATTATTAGTAAATCGAAGTTAGTGAAGCTTTAAAGAAAATGAATATGGAAAAGCAGTAGGATCGGATAATATTCCAATAGATGTATGAAAATGTTTAGGAGATCAAGGAATTTCTTTGCTTACAAATATTTTTAATGTTATTTTAAAGACTAAAAGATGTCGAGATGAGTGGAGAAAGAGTTTGTTGGTTCCATATTTAAGAATAAAGGTGATGCACAAGAGTGTGCAAATTATAGAGAATTAAGTTAATGTACATTACATTAAAATGGGAGTAATTGAGCATATGTTACGATGTGATACAGTTTCACAATCGGTTTGGTTTCATGCGAGATCTATGGATGTACATTTATTAAGAGGTTTGATGGAGAAGCATAGTAAAGAAGATCTACATATGATATTTATTGATTTAGCAAAAGCTTATGATAAAGTTTCAAGAGATGTTCTTTGAGAGTTTAGAGCGAAGGAGTTAATATTGATTATATTCAAGTCATTAAGGATATACTAGAGCATTACTTGTATCCAAACACAAGGAGGATTGACAAAATATTTTCCTATTTGGTTGGATTACATCAAGGATCAACATTAAGCCCTTATCTTTTACTTTAGTTATGGATGTTCTTCTTCGAGGCATTTACAAGAAGATGTACCTTGGTGTATGCTTTTTTTGATGACATTCTTCTTGTTGATAAGACTAGAGAGCCCAATAGAAACTTGAATTATGGAGGTCAACTTTAGAGTCTAAGGTTTTCATTTAAGTAGATCTAAAGCGAATATATGGAGTGTAATTTTAGTTGTAGAAGTTTTAGTGATAGTGTTGTGACTTTAGGTGATCAAGTCATTAATAAGAGTGGCGATTCAAATATTTAGGCTATTGTTCAAAATGATGGTGAAATAGATGGAGATGTTATTAGAATTAGAATTCAAGTTTTGGTTGAAGTGGAGGAATGCATCGGCTTTATTATGTGATAGAAAAGTTCCACTTAAACTTAAGGAAAATTTTATAAGATGGTGGTAAGACCATGACTTATGGTGCGAGAATGTTGGCCAATAAAAGAGAAGCATAAGACTAAGTTAAGTGTTATAGAGATGAGGATGCTCAGTGGATGAGTGGCTTTACTCTTAGAGATAGAATGCAAAATGAGTATGTTAGTTGGAAAAAGCTCAGTGGTAGATAAGATTAGGGAGAGTCTTAGATGGTTTGGCCACATAAAGCGTCGGGTTCGATGACTGAGATTAGGAGAGTAGATGCATTAGATTTTATGTTAAGAAAGGTAGAGTAGACCTAAAAGACTTGGTTAAGATGTATAAAAAATGATCTTAGTATACTTGAATTAAATGAGAATTTGACACATAATAGGACCTGATGGAGACAAATGATTCATGTAGCCGACCTCACCTAGTGGGATTAAGGCTTGTTGTTGTTGTTGTTGTTTTATATTCCTTTTTTTTGTTGTTTTAAAAAAATATGTTTGTTTGATATATTTTTTGTATTTTTATTTTTAATTTTTAAAAGTACTCAAAGTAATTTTTAGTTGTTTTGAGTATTTTTAAAAAATAATTATCACCATCAAACATATTTTATTTTAAATCAAAATATAATAAAATAAAATAAAAATTAAAAAAATAAAAATAATCTCAAATGGCCTCTAAGTGTTTGATCCTACCTTGCTGTCTTAAAACTTTATTATATTTGTAAAGAGCTATGACCATATGTATTTATACATGATTTACTTTTTGACATTGGTATTGACCCTATTTTTAATGTTGCATCTCCATAACTAGTTTAGGCACCTTAGAACCTATAATACTTATCCTTGCTCCTACAAGTGGAGTTTGTGTAGATCAGGGTGCTTCTTTACTTGAATCTAGTTTTGTGCATGTGTGTTAACTTGTGTTTATGATACAAAGCTATTAAACTATACATTAAATCATTAGCAAGTGCATCTAAGCATTATACTTCATGCAATCATGAGCTCATGAACATATGAATGCAATTATGCACAAACCTGCATACATATTGTGTTGTACATACATTACATGCATTTATGCACCTAACTTTAGGATTAGACTTGCTAACTCTATATTGTTAAACCCTACATGAACACAATGTGATCAAAAGATAAACATGGTAAATGAATAGGTGTCTATCAAATTGTAACAAAGCATAGCCTCACAAAATGTGAAGACTGAATGTAGATTTAGAGAAAAAAATTAGTAAACTTGTAGTTATACAAAGTTGAATTATACACTTAATATGTTTTTCCAACTTGAATGCAAAAGGTTAAACATCGGACAATAAAGGTAAAAGAAGTTCTAAAGAAAAGAAAATGCTATTCAAAAGGCATAAGTGAGGCCTCATCAAGGTAGTCCTTATAGCTGAGGGTGTTAGGGTACACCTTTTAGCAGACCAAACCCCAACATTATAGGACAGTCTTAAGAATGTTAAGCCCTATATTGTCATGCTTATGCTATCTTTATGCTTGACTTTTGTTTCCTGGGAGATGGCGATAGTTTCCCCCACATTGACAAATAGGGGTCTCTCTCTCAATGATGGTTGCTCCCATAATGACCTGGCCCTCTTATTAGTCCTACTAAGTGGTCTTGCTCTCCTATTCTTTCTGAAGGATTGCCTCTCAGCATTCAAATTTTTGTAGCTCATTTTAAAATCCTCACCCTCTAAATCATCTTTTCTTATTCTCATCATACTAAGTTTCCAATTGGCGTGATGACAAGATTTTTGTTGGGGATTTATTTTTCCTTGACTTTTTGACCGGATTTCATATTCTATATGAAAATTGACTTGCTCAACATCTCAATAATCATCACATCCATTTATTGCTAAAGGAATGAGACTTGATTCACCAAGTTATTGGACGATTCTCCTTTTTTGTTTAACATCTTGGCTTGTGCTTGACTTCTTAAGGTTTCTTTTAGGGCCCAAAATGATTATCTTATCTTCTTAAATCTAGTATTTGCCCACATCAAGCACCAAATTTTATATTCAAACTTAGTGCTCGAGTACCAAAAACTGTTTCAGTGAGCCACCACATTGAGGAGGTTGCATGGAGTGAGGTAGGGTGCAATTTCGATTTTTTGTGTAGTAAAAAATTAATAAAAGAGTTTTATTAATGGAAGAACTAGGCATAAGACAAGATAAAGATGCTCTTCCTTAAATTTTCTCACTCTCTAACTTTCTAACTCCTTGCTCTTTCTCTCTCTCCCAAGTCTAAGGTTTGAGGTACAACAACCTCATCAAGATTAGCTTCGTTTAGTTAGAATAAACTATATTTAATGCAATATGACATTTAGTTTGTGTCGGACATGTATTACAAAACATATTGACTCTAAGTGATGAAGTTATGAGGTATGTTACCTACTATTGGCATTGCAATCACAAGTGTTGTTGTGAGGCTGTTATCATTACTGCATAGTTAATGGTCTTTTTATGTTCAAAGTTGGCTCTTGGGCCAATTCAGCTTGGGTTCTATCTCGTTGCTCAGCACACAACTTCTAGGAATTTCTCTAGACCCCTTCCTCTACTCTCTTTTCATCCTTGAATTTTCTTGGCAATAATGCTTTTGACTTGGGATCCTCTCAACAACATCATAGATTCTCTCAGGAGGCCCTCCAAAACTTCCAAGCCATCTTGGTTGATTCCCCCAGCATTGAATTAACTAATCTCTTGATCACTGAGGTAGCATGGATTCTGCCCTTTTTCTTCCTCATCATAAGCGAACACTTTAAAGCATCATCTTCCTCCTCATCTTGGAACACTACCCCCTTGTCAAATGGGTCATGGCTAGTAGGGGAGATTTTTCTTTAATATGGAGAGTTTGGTATTCTTTGGAGAGCCATCTACATCATGAGTAAACAAAGCTCTCTAGTTTGTTTATTTTACTTTATAAACCTCTCTTGTCAACCACGGGGTTTTCATATCATAGAAATATTACTCATATAAGCTTTAACTTTCTTGCCAAATAAGCTTTTGGTTTGTGAGATCCAACAACATTGCCATTTTGTTGCTCAACTTTATTAGTTTCTCTAAATTCAGGTTGGTTTTGAATTTGTTGCCCAACAAAAGCCATCAGGTAAGAGAGAGAGAGAGAGAGAGTAGAGGGAGGAAGATTTCGAAAATGAGACGGTAGAGGAGGAAGTTGAGGAGAAAGAAAATGAAGAAGGCAGAAAGAAGCAAAAGAGAAAGGAGTAGGCAAGAGAGAAATGGAAGGAGGAAAGAGATGGCTCCAACAACAACATCAGTGTGACAACGTATGCTTGTGAGGCAAAAAAGAGAGAGAGAGAGAGGAGATCAAGAGTGGTGTGTGCCGGTGTATGGGAGGGCATCAGCTAGGTTGGTCTATTTATTTATTTTTTTTAAATGAGTAACGGCCCTCCATAAGAGTGGGTTGGAGAGGGAGAGGGAGAGGGAGAGGGAGAGCATGTGCATAAAGTGAGCGAGGGGGTTGGACTGGGTAGTTTTAGGTATTATTATTTGTGGGATCAAAAACCATGACCTCTTTCGGAAAAGTGGTTTAGGTGTGGTGAGAAGCGGATGAATAGTAGATAAGACAAGATTTCGCTCTCATTTGGTGAGAACTTTTATATCAGTTTCAGGTTTCTATAAAGGCATAGTTAATTACACTCCTCACGAGAAGCGCTTTCGATTAAAATTTAGTGATATCGTTAAACGAGTATATAATTGCGTAAGTGGAGCTTAGAACTTATGAAATTTATTATTTTAACTTAAACTTTTGTGGGGAAGCGATGTCGCCCGATCAGATCCCATGGTTAGTCATCCGGTATCGCGATCCTTGGTCTTAGTGAGGAGGTAGTCGACCCGAGGATGATCGGAATAACGTAGTTACGTCGTCAAGATATCCTTGTAGACTAGGGGGTGGAGTTTGTGGATAAATATAAGTCAACCCTAACATGGCTTTTTGCAACCAAATACATTCTTCATTTCAAGCAAAGCGGTTGGGGAACACTGCGGTAATATTTAGTGGTGCTTGTCAGAACCACCGGTCGGGCTTTTGCCATTTTATGTGGTGCCATATCGGCAAACCATGGACGGAGGACACGGGCGTCGCCAGCTTTAGGAATATTTGAGTGTGAAGGTAGTTATGTATTTAATTTGACTTAATTTCTTTGTGACAAGTTTTCTTAATTTGACAATGAGGTGGATTTATTTTATTTATTTATTTAGTTTTAATTTAAATAATTCATTCCATTTTTTTTATTTATATTTTGTTATTTTCTTTGAATTTTGATCATTTTATGATTGATTTTAGATTTGAATATATATGATCATTTATCATTAAAATCTTAATTATAATTACCTTCGATCCACAGGGTTAATATCGATTGATAGGCCTATGTCTACTGTCTTCTGAGAGGATCGGTCTAAATTCATTATCTCGAAGTAATCCTTCAAAATCTGCTCTAGTTTGAATATAGAGGATCGGGTTTGACTTTTCTTCCCGAGAATTTGAATTTTAAAAGATGTGAGTTGATTCATATCTTGTATTATATATGATTCTACCGATATTATTAAATTTTGAAATTCTTATAATATCACATTTTAGGTTTTGTTAGGGACGGTCAGAAACCGGAAGATGTAAAACTACGTTCTTTTGTATTTGACTTGGTAATTACTTCAACATGCATACGGATATCTGTTCTTTGAAAATTACATGGACATTAGAATGTCTAAGTTGGAGTTTATATGTCGAATTTTGATTTTTTGAGTTTTGTTAACCCGGACCCGGTCCGAAGACCAAACCGGGAAGTATAACATTTGTCATTTTGTATTTGACTTGATTGTAATGCAAGCATGAGTTTTGATACGGGATTTTTAGGTTTTGTTAACGGACGGTCAGAACCGGAAGATGTAACATCTGTTCTTTTGTTTTATACTGCACATGTCGCATTGTTTCACTTGACATACATACTGAGTATCTGTTCCTTTAAAATGTTGTATGGACATTAAATGTCTGTTGAAACGTGGGTTCAATTTGGTTTAAGTTTGATATGACATTTTGGGTTTTGTTAACGGACCGTCCGAGCCAAACCGGAAGATGTAGCATCTGTCTTTTGTATTTGACTTAGTATTTACTCCAACATGCATACGGATATCGTCTTATGGACATTAGAATGTAAGAGTTTAATTTTGATTTAGTTTTGTTAACCGGACGGTCAAGACCAAGCACCGTCTGTTCTTTTATTTTATACCTAACTTGCACGTGTCCCTATTGTTTGAACACTTCAACATACATACGAGTATCTGTTCTTTTAAAATGTTATATGGACATTAAATGTCTAGTTGAAAAGTATGTATCAATTTGTAAGTTTAAGTTTTTGATGCGATATTTTTGGGTTTTGTTGGGGCCGTCAGAAAGAACCGGATTGATAGCATATTCTTTGGAAAATATGATATTATTATTTTGGCCAGCCTTTTATGTCCAATCAAGGTATGTGAAATAAATTATTTTGGGCTGTTGATCGAATGTAAATTAATAACAGAATGAGTTTAGGCGTTGATTTGTAAAACCCTTTCTTTATGTGGCAAATCAATAACATAAAGGTGAAATAATCATTTTGAAGGCTGATCAAATATAAAGTGATTTAGAATGAGTTTAGGCATTTGGTTTGGCTAAAACCTTTCTTTATGTAATCAAGAAACATAAAGGTAATAATCATTTTGAAGGATATGATCAATCACCCATACATTTATTTCTCTTGATAAGGAGGGAATATAAAATATATGAAGTTGTCATTTTTTAAAAGAGCAGTGGATTAATTAAAATCTCACGATCATGTGGGGGACAAATAATCATTAAATTTATTATGGCAAGACTTTATTTTCCTCTTCAAAAAAAGAGATAAGGATGCGAGCATCTATAATATACGTGTACTGCATGTAATGACAACATTAGATGGTTTCCTTGCGTCTGATTATAATGGTAGCGTGTCGATCATAAGAATAGATGGCAAGGAGAGAGCCTATAAATAAGATTTTATTTTCACTTTATATATACTCTCTTCTTATATAGAGTTTTTTTTCAATCTTCAAGAGTTAAGCTATATATGATTTTTTTTTCTAACTTTTTTTTTGATATTTATATATTTCTTCATATTTCTTATATAGTGTATATGCTTTGTATTAATGTAAATGAGAATGACATAAAGAGGCGGTAGTTTATATAGCATTTTATTAACCAATAGATCTCACTTTTATAAAATAAGATACTATCTTTAGATTAAAATAGAGTATATATGAGCAAAAGATTTTAAGAACAAGATAAAGTAAACATTTCATCATTTCTTTTCTATCTCCTTTTTTTTTGAAAATTTCGGCAGCCTCCCGGCGTCATCCCGCATAGGGGGCTGCTTCGGGAGACTAGGCCTTCCCACCACGCCAAGAAAGGCGTGCATGGTAGGTGTCGTGAGACACCCTCGGTAATTTATTTGCCCACCATAAAGAAAGGCGTGCATGGGTTGTAAACAATTCGTTTCGCACGCGTTGGGCAAGCGTGATATAAATCTTATAACAATAGATTTCTATGCGTTAACATGAGCAATCTTATCATTTCCAGCGTTAACAATGTGAATGGGTCTATAAGCAGCATAATATTCACGCGTTATGAAAGGCGTGAGCATTTTATTACATTTCCCGCCGCATTGGAACATGTGACGTTTATAGACATATTTCTCGCCACGCGTTGGACAAGCGTGAGCGAACATAAGTTTCGTGGCGTTGAAGATGCAGCGAATGCGCACATAACAAGCGTATTTCTGGCGTTGGGCAACGTGAGCAGTCTTATCAGTTTCCGCCGCGTTGGAACAATGTGAGCGGTCTTTATATGGCGTATTTCTACGCGCGTTGGAACAAGCGTGAGCAGTCTTTATTCTGAGTTTCCGCATTGGGTGATGTGAGCAATTATAAGCGAGCATATTTCCCGTTACAAGATCAATGCGAAGCCAAAGTATCTATAGGGATTAACTCAAAGCCGTCATTCAACAACTCCTTTAGATTTTGCGTAATGTGTCATGAGAATTGATTTAAGCAAAGTAACAAGAATAACGCCCATAAAAGGAAAGTAAACAAATTTCAGATTTTGGAGTCTCAGATTTTGGGATTTCACAACAACCCTTCTATGCTTTTAAATTTCAGATTTCATCATTTCTTTTTTTTTTTTTGTAGGTAAGAAAGACAATTTCAGCAAACACTAACTCCTCCATATATGATAAGAACATAGGGTTGAGGATAGGAAATACTTGCATTTAGCTTAGGAATTCCATTTTCTATCCCAAGAAGGAATTATTTTCAGCAAGATAAAGGTATAGATATCCATAGGAAACAAACAATCATGGCCCAAGATTTAAACCATGCAATATTTGAAAATTCCTCTTTCTAATTTCAGATTTCGATTTGTATATGAAAGTGACATGATATATATATAATTCCCTTCATAGGAAATCAGTTGAAGCAAGGTAGAAGCATGAAATTCATAGGAGAACATCATCATATCTCATCGCAAACTAATTGATTTTTCCCTTAGATAAGAAAGTTTAGCAAGCCTTATACTCATCAAATAACAAAATGATTGATTCCCCCTTAGGGAAAATATTTTCAGCAAGTATTTTACCCATTAAATAACAAGATGATTGATTCCCCCTTAGAGGAAAATAAATTTCAGCAAGCTTCATGCCTCTAGACAACAAGCTAATAATTTTCCCTTAGATAGAAATATTTTCAGCCGCATCTTGGCCATTAAATAACAAAATGATTGATTCCCCTTAGAGAAAAATATTTTCAGCAAACATTCCCTTTGATAAAGATAATTTTCAGCAAAACACTCACTTACTAGTAAAACAATGCAATTTCTTCTAGATAAAAGAAATTTCAGCAAACTTTATGCCTTTAGGGATAAGAAATATTTACATAAATTTCGTTTTACCATATCAGAGATTTTTCAAAGGAAACACATAAGGATCCATGAAAAAACAGCAAACAACACAATATTTGGGCCATACATCATCCCAAGTCATTTTTAGTAGGCTAAGCATCACAAAATCCGTGAATAAAGGCAATAAGAAATGAGATTTGGGCCATACATCATCCCAAATCCCTAAAGGAAACTCTTAGCATAATCCCAAGCATAAGATATAGTATATTTAGCAAAACCTAACTTGAAACAAATGCATAAGAACAAGCTTAGGGTTAGAGAAACAACACGGAGGTTTGAATGCTAAGAGGAAAGGAGGAAAGGGGTTTATTTCGGCTAGGGTTAATTTAAGGCTCATGATTAGTTCGGGTTCCTCCTATGTGTGAGACGGAACGAAAGAACTCAAGAGTCTTCATTTGGAGCAGGAAAGCGGAAGGAGAAATCTAGAAACAACAAATCTGCAAGGGGGAAATAAAGCAATGAAAGCAAAACAATAAGAAACGAGAGGAAATGTTATGAAGGAAGGGAAAGGCGTGTCTGGAGTCCTAGAAACTTCGATCAGGCAAAGCGAGGAGAGCCAATAGAAAGGAGAGAGCAAAGCGAGGAAAAAAGGGAAAATGTCGAGCTACAGGAAGATCGAAACTCATGAGAAGAGGGAAGCAAAGCGGAAAAAACCGAGAACGAAACTTGAGAGAGGAAAAGTCGAAAATGAGAGGAAGGATCGTGTAATGAGGTCAACATCGTTTGACCTTTAGGGCGGTCGATTGGTTGAGCAAGCGGGATAGGTAGGAATTAAAGGTTTTAAAGGGATTAAGCTAGTCCCTTTAATTATAATTCATTATTTTATGATATTAATTTATGTACTAAACCCTAACAATAGGGTCAATTTTAGTTGTTTGGTTATGCGAGCAGCGATCAATTCATGATCGAAGGTTGTTGGACAACGTCGGCGGCGAGGGATGAAATTAGGTTTACAATTTATGCGGCGTCGCATTGAATGGATCGACATTCAGCACTTTCTTGAATCGATCTCCGGAAGGCGTCGTTTGATAGGTCTCGGCGTTTAAACGACGACGCTATCAATTTCGAGAGGGCTTAGACATCGTCGAGGCTTTTCGACTTTGATTTGCGCATAATTTCATTAAAAATTAATTTTAATTTTTTGGATCGATCATTAATTGATTTTATATTTCTATTTAATTATTTTTGATGCTTTCGATACATTATGAAGTCGAATTTTCATATTGCAGCAAATTAGATCGATCTCGATCACGACAGTGTTAAACTCATGTCATTTACTTAAGTTTAAATGACGATTGTAGGCCAACAATCAAACAAAAAGCGCGCATTGGACCGTGTTTGTAAATAAGTTGATCTTTTCTCTTTTATTCTGCTCATGTACCATGCACCATTATACGTGGAGAAGCATCTCATTAAATTTGCATAGGTTGATTCATGTTTGTTAAGGATTACTCTTTCTTTTGGGTTTCTTTTGTCTTCGCTTTTCTTTCTTTCCTTCTTTGATATATATATATATATATATATATATATATATATATATATATTTATATATATAATCCTTTACAGGGAAATGTTCAGCTGGAGGAGGTCATCATATTTGCCTTCTGAAGAGCCAACCGAAGATGCTATATGGTCTATGATTGATTCACGACCTCGAATAATGTCATTTATTTTGGATGAGCAAAGACAATGATATGCTTCTATGGATATATTTCGTAACTTTTTCGCCTGCTCTCCGCCTCTTCCTGATTTTCAAGAACACGCTCGATTCGAGAATCCTCCAGAATGGGTGACTACCGTTGACTAAAATGGCATGAGTATAATCCTCTGATAGCACCGCTGATCAAAGAGTGTTATGTGAAATTCTTCACCAAATTACCGACATTATCGAAAGCAAACAGGCAATCACGCTTACTTATTATCTAAGAACTATATGACTCATTAGAGCTCGACCGCCCATAGCCGATTCTAGCAAAGATATACTTTGGGCTGATAATTCTTCGAAGTTCACAAGGACGCTCAAGGTGTTTATGGGTTTTATATATTCGATTTCGCGAACATTCCTTCCTCATGGATAAGAGGTTTTATCGAAGTTCCGCGGGGGAGCAATACTTGTTGGATCGGCTCTGAGGAATTAACCATTACATTGAGTGATTTGCAGCGGTGTCCTTTATATGATGTTATGAAGAATACATTCCGATGAAGAGCTAGGTATTTCAGTGGAGCGAGGCGAGATTCTACCCTCAATTTATCTGTCTTGCTTAATCACTATCGACACTTATGAAGCTTTACCATGCGTCACGATAGATATTTGGATCCAGACTTCTTACGAGAGGATAGCTTATTACTCTTCGACTTTTACATGACCCTTGAAATGGGTATCTGATTTGGTGGTCATTTTATCGAGGAGAGCCTTTTCATCATATGGGCATCTTTCTCCGCGCATCCGGTATGGGGAAGATTTATTTTAGGCTTTTTTACGTGGTTGTGTATTTTTGTCTTGCCCATCAAGGAGGATCTATTCATCGCTTGGCCGAGTAAGATTTCCCAGGTGAGCGTCTTTCTCCCCAATTCTTGCTAGGATATGGGGTGTTAAAATTATTTGGTATCACTTGTTACATGATTTGATTACGCAGCGATATATCACGGATTCATATTCACGTTCTGGGGCTTTTGCTTGTTTAGAATGTCCCTCATATTTCTTAGAGAGGAACCCATAGTCATTACATTGTCCTCCTCTCTTTTAGGCGTGAGCGGATCTTATTTTTCTTCTCATTTAATTGATAGATTCAATCTCATTCATCGGTTTGAGGTTGCAAATCTACCTCTGCGAGGAGGTTGATATTGTGGATGTCGACCACAGAGCGGACACATTTTAACTTACCGATTCTTGCCGTCGGAATACTTTATTAGTATCGTCTGGCGGTTATGTTATCGATCGGTATTTATTTTAGAAGGATATCGACTGTCAGGCGACTCGACTTTGGATTCATTTTCATGAAAGCGACTTCTTTCGTCGGATGGATTTCTGTTGAGACTAGATTATTCTCTGCCTCAATGATTTGGCTCCATTTGCTCAGGTTTGGCACAAACTCAAAATTCCATCTGGCCGCTCCTCTCAGTCATACGGGAGTTAGCTATACTATAACTTGGGTGCTTATCTTTTGCACCGACTTTGGGCGGGCTCTAAATATGAAAGACAAGTCGTGACTTGGAACCCTGAGAAGCACGTGGCTTCTAGCGGTATGATCTTATGTCTCGTTATTTAACCTTTTATTTAATTCCTTTAAGCCCTTTTTATTCCTAACATACGTATGTTTGTATTTTCTGTGTGATAGGTGAGAGAGAGCGTGTTGAATCAATGGCGGGAATAGGTTCACTTCCCGTGCGGACTCGAGAACCTTCTGATTAGTCATGGAGGTACCATCTTCATCTCATCGACAAAGGCGTCCTCGTTATGAAGATCCTCCAAGAACTTCGATTGGTCAGTACGGCCTCTTAACTCCCGAAGAAGCAAATCTAGGGCCAAGAATGTCTGTTAGCATGGAACCAGTTTCCTTTGGGGATTTTGGAGTTGACTTTCCTGATACAGTAGCAGTTGCTCCTGCTATGTCGATTCCATTTGAAGATTTTGGGACCGATCTTCCTGAAGCAATGGCGGCAAAATCTCTTGCCACTTCTGCTTTTGTGTGGATCTATATATGGATTTCTTTCTACTCCCGGTGAAACATCGAGAATGAGAGATCGATTATGGTGAGACTTCGCCATACCTACTCACGATGAAATGATAGTAGTCATGCGCCATGTCATTTGAAGAATCTGACCTCATGAGGCTTTTGACTCAGTATGACCGATAACTCTCCTTTTCTTTTTTTTTAAATATAACATTAACTTTCCTTTTTACTATCTTTCTTCCTTCCCCTCTTTTCTCTGTTTTTTTTTTTTTTAGCATCCGAAGGGATCGATTATCCCTCGGAAATCCGTTGGAGGCATGCATCATATGCGGACTCAAATGGCGTGTTATGAGAGAACGTGATTTTCTTACTGGTGATTTCGGTTGGACCGCTCAATATCACTCGACTTTTCAAGAGATGCAAATACCGTCTTAACTTCTTGGCTCATTTAGATTGGGTGAAGAGGAATTGCTTATGGGAGACTTTATGTGGAGGCCGAATTTTAGTCCAGACAAATGAAAACCTTAGCATAATTCGTCACGAGTTTTATTGCGAGTGAGAGCGCGTTGGCGGCGGCTTTGCTCATGATGAATTGAAAAGAGCTCAGCGGCTTTAGAAGTGGTGAGTCTACCATTGGTGCTCAATTAGCATCACTTAAGATTGAAGCCTGGAGGAGCTTAAGCATTCGTGTCATGCAAGACGGAACTGCGGCAGATACGAACTTCGGCGAAAGAGAACGGCGGTTTTGACCGACCATGGTCGATCTTGAAGCGACTTTCAGTCAGTAGAGGATTTAGCAGAGGCGGAAAAGTGAGGCTCTTGTTATTATTGTATCTCGTTAGAGACCTACGGTCTTCACCTTGATGTATTTTCTCTTTACTTTACGTGTCATCTCATATGTACTTGTGCAATTTTCATGAATAAAATCTAGACCAACAATCTGTTGTTCCATGATTTCTCTTTTAAAAGGTTTAACGTCATTGAAAAGATGAAAATCCCATTGGTTTGTGCATCGATGGACTTGATGGAGTGGTGAGATGAGAATGTCTTGGTCACGTGCTTTGTGCGGACTTGTGAAGATTTCATCTCAACTTTGGGATTTTGCGATTTCCTCACACGGCTTTTGCCTTGTGGACTTGATGGAGTTGATGAGATAGAAATGTCTTGGTCACATGCTTTGTGCTTTGGACTTGTTGAAGATTTCATCTCGAGGATTGTATCTTGTGCCTCCTTTATCGACTTCATGCGCCAGATTTGATGGAGAAAGTCAGAATCATCTGAGATTGTCGAGCGATCTGAAATTACTTTACGCCTAGCTTTACGCTTTTGCGGGCTTGGAAGGATACATGCCGACGACCTAGCTCTCAGAGCTTATGGTAAGTCAATGACGAAGAGTCATCAGCCCTGTGCTTTGCACATGTAATGGACATCTTGATGACAAAAACTCCCTTAGTTCAGCATTTAGCTTTATACGAACATTGGGATAGCTTCTTCGGTCCTTTGCTTTTTGCTTGATTGGACTTATTGAAGAAGAATTTCCTTCGTCTTTGCTACCTTTGATAGACTTCTTGAAGAGTTGAGATTTTACATTTGTATTTGATTCAAACTTCGGCTTAGTGCCTTCAGTAAGGATATCTTTGTTTGTTGTAGAATTTTGAAAGATGACCTTACGACCAATAGGGATAATTTCTTCGGGTCACTGAACTCACCAAGTTGGAGAGATTTGGGGATTTGGATGCTCTTGTCTTTGAACAAAGTAGGAGGATCCTTACTACTTCGGCTTTGTGGCGTGTTGAGTAGCAGTCGTGACTTCGCCATATTTTGGCGTGTTGAATCCTTATATACTTGAGTCATGGACTTGAGCAATTGATGAAGGATTTTATCCTCACGAGATGGGGATCTCTTACTTGGCGCGCGTGTTGAGTAAGCTGTCGGCGACTTCTATTTTGGCGTGTTGAGTCGTACAACCGACTTAGATTTGAAGTGGGATGATAAATGTATATCCAACTTGGTTTGTTGAAGTTTCTGAGACTTGAAAGTTTTCTTCTTTTGGACTTTTAAATTTGAGCTTTGAATACATAATTTTGAGTATGCATATGGGGATCTCGGCCTTGACGCGATGTCGAAAGAAAGAAAATGTCTTACCAGAACGCTACTTTACTATAAAATTTAAAAAAATGCCCTAACGATTTTTATTTTATTTTAATGCATTCTTGTGTTACAAGAGAATTTCCAATGAAAATTTTAAGTGTTAATAAAGATTTTCAAATGAGATTTGTCCAATCACACTTTCATGTGTAATATTTCTTTAAATGCCGTTGATTGGCGGCATTGGTCTTTCACCTTTGAAGTCCACGAGTGATCTCTCCTCGATATACCTTTTCAATAACAAAGGTCCCTTAGGTTCAAATTTCAATTGCGATGAGGGATGATTGGTCTTCTCGGCACGGACCAATTCTCCTAAAAGCTTCGAGGCGTCTTGTATGATCGAATGCTCGGACATCCTGCTCGATAAAGGGACTTGGCGAGCTTGGAGCGACCTCGTCAGCCAAGCTCTTCCATCCGTGATGAGCATTCTCATCTTGGGTGAGATTTTGTTGAATATTTTCGGGCGAAGGTAGTTCAACCAGTGGCAAAAGCGCTACCCAAACAGTGCATGGGGAGTAGACTTTGTAGGAGTCTTGTAAGTGGTGGTAAGCCCATAGCTTCCAAGTTTGGTATGCCACTCCCTTTTATTTCTTGTGAGAATTTTCTAAGCAATTTGAGTGTGTTTTATTAAATGCCTCGTGGCCATTTGCTCTTGGATTATAGATTGATGAATATCGCCAATCAATCTTATCGATCGACAAAATAAACTTTAGTCTTTTGGTATTATGAAATGATTATTTTACACCAAATCTATCAATATTGTGGGTAAAAGTTAGTCACTTGTTGTAACTTCTTTAAATGGTGACTTGACACTTGGAGAAATAATCTGGCTAAATGAAGTGACCGGTGATGATGGCGGATCAATTGGTCCATTACATCGTCCCCGACACTCAAGCGGAGATGCTATCGTTGGATGCAATGATTTGGTGATGAATTATACCATGGACGACATTCATGGCATCTCTTGGCGTGATTGACACAATCTTTTACCATAGGCGGTAATAGTATCCAATTCTTTTAATTTTGAAAGCCATTTTAGGACCTGATTGGTGTGCACCACAAAGTCCTTGATGGATTTCAACAATTACTGTTAGCTTCTTCTATTCCCAAACATCGCAGCGTCCTTCGAAGGATCTACGATCTGAGTATTGCCAACATAAGCATATATAAGCCTTTTCTCAAGTTGTGCTATCGACTTATTACTTGGCAATTTGCCTTCCTTGAAGTAGTCGACGAAGGCGTCTCAATCTTCCTTCTCTTCTTATAAGGATTTCATTGTGTGGTTTTAGCACTTCCAGTTGAAGTCTTTCATGCGGAATGGTTTGAAGCTTGTCTTGTTGACTTTGAGAAGTAATTTGTAAGGGAGTGTAAGGAGCAACATGAGCTGTACCCTGCTGACTTATGTTTGATGACCCCTCTTCCAGCGGGGATTTTAAATTTATCGCTCTGGACTCGGCAGTGCACACACTAATTAGTGTAGTAGTCATTTTATCATTTCTTTAGCTAATTTAAGCAATGCTTTCTTCCAGCTCTGAATTTCAGTCATAATGATTTTGGAATTTGCTTCATAAGCTCGAGAACTGGTTTGTGATAGTAGGCCAATTCAAGCTTGTTGATTTTGTAAAGGCAACACTTGATTGATGACGAGTTGAGAATCGCCATAAATTTGCAAATTCGGACTCCCATGGAAATGACTTCCTCTACCACGCTTCATATACGCTTGTTGTTGGTTTGGTGGTTATTAATTTATAAGAATGTATGCACCGGTGTGATCGATGAGGCCGATACACGAGCCTTTGGGAGATTTGAGGGTTGAGTGTATCTAATATGACTCCATCAAAATACAATTCCCATTTGTTGCTTTTCTTTTCATATATGTGCATGATTTGCTCATTAGGAAGATCATCGTTAAGCAATGAGTTGGTATGGGATGAGTGAGAAAATCATTTGCCCTTCACCGCTTTGGGGAACATATGTAATATCAAATTGTAGAAGGGCGACCCATCGTGCCCGGCGACTGTCAAGCGTTGGTCTTGTCATCAAGAACTTCAACGGATCGATCCTTGAGATAAGGGTAATTTTATGAGATAGCATGTAATGGCGTAGCTTTTGGGCAGTGAAATTAATGTCAAACAATGCTTCTCAATTGGAGAATAGCGCTTCTCTATTAACTAATGTAGTATAGAGCATTCTCCTTTCCTTCCTCATTATCTTGTGCCAACAAAGCACCTAGAGATTCCTAGTCTTGTGTAGATGAGAGGCTTTCACGGGATTGGGCTGCAAGAATGGGTGGGTTCAATGATATTTCTTGATAGTGAAGGCCTCTTGACATTCTTCGTCCCACTTGAAAGGAGTATCTTTCTTCATTAATTTTGCAAAGGGTCGACATCGCACATTTGATATAAATCTTCTAATGAATGATGTCATGGAGGCGAAGTTGACGACTCCTTGGAGGCATTTGACAATCGCTTTGATTTTGTTGGGATCGATTTCAATCCCTCCTCCGGCCAACATATCGAGGAACTTTCAGAAGAGACTCAAAGCGCGCAGAGGATTCATCTTGAGATCATATTTTCTGATTCTTTCAAGGACGATCCTTAAATCATCGAGATGATCTTTGCGATCTATACTCTTGACAACGAGGTCATCAACATAACACTCTACTTTTTGATGAATCAACTCGTCAAAGATTTGTGTCATAGCTCTTTGGTATGTAGCTCCAGCATTCTTCAAGCCGAAGGGCATGACTGTATAGCAATATATGCCAATTGGTCAAATGAGGTATGTTTCTCATCTTGAGCCATCTTGATTTGATTATAACACGATCCGTCCATAAATGAGAACATGTCGTGGTTTGAAGTGTTATCCTGCTTGATTGATCGAAGCGAAAAGTCATCCTTTGGACATGCTTTGTTTAAATCCGAATTCGTCATCTGAATCGACCATTCTTCTTTTCACGCGGGGACAATATTAGCTATCCGGTCGGTATTTTTCTTCGAATAAAACCGGCTTCAATGAGCTTCTTGGTTTACGCAATTACCTTCTTCAACCTCTCATTCGCTAGAGGCTTGCTTGGCCGGTGCATATTGCGTTTGTGAAGCTATATCGGGATAAGCACGGCATTTCGCATATGTCGGCAAAGCAATCCAATTCACAAAACAAGGTTTTAATTCTTCCACTTTATCTTGAGTGAAACGCGATGAGCGTTGGGCGAGGATCCTCCGGTTCCCAAATTCTTTAAGTTCATCCTAGTAGTACCACCATCTTCAAGCTCTTGGTGATCTTCTACTTCTTCATTATTTATTGTGAGACTCATTAAGAATGAAATTCTCATCCTCATTATCACTCTCACTTTTATTCTGTTATATAATATATTATGGACCGTTGTCTTGGATGAAACCAAGGCCTTTTAGTGTGTTTATTTCTCTTACCGTTTGAGAACCTTTTGGGTACCACATCATTTCAAAGAGCTTAGTCCTTTGCTTACTCTGGACCCCATTGCATTAGTTGCATCTTTGGAGAGTAATATTTTGGCATCCTTGTGGGCATAGCTTCTTCTTCTTCAGATAGTTGCATTACCCAATCAGGATCCTCTTCTTGACACCCTCGGATTTATAAAACAGCTTCACGAGTGCTTTCCGGGAGAGGAGGTACATAGAAGGTCGTTTTGGAGTTTCTCGAGGGTGATTTCTTTAAAATGTTGAGGAGGAATAGAGGTAGGTGTAGTCTCTGCTGGCGATCTATGATTGTTTTAAAGTAGGTGCATTGTACCACCTTCAAAAGATTCAAACTCATGTCGAGTCAAATTGATCTTCCTTCGGTGTTTTCGAAGAGTCATGGACCTTTGGATTTAGAAGGAACATTCATCTTCTTCTTGATATCCTTTGCTAGATGAGGGGCAGTGTTATTGATTTTGGAGATGTTCTTTATATCCCAGGAATATTGAACAATCTCTTTTCCTTTATTCATTTTATCTTCTCTTCTTAACTTGTTCTTTTATGGGTTTTGAAGTAGATGCAGTATTTTCTAGTTGTTTTGTTAGCTTTGATTCCCTCGGAAGGAAATAACTGGCATCTTGATAAATCTTCATTTCATGCAAGGTTGCATGTCACCCACAATTTGGCATTCTTCTCCATCCTTTGTATATTTCATACATTGATGCAATGTAGATGGGACAATGCCATACTTATGAAGCCATGGTCGACCCAGAAGGGCTCTGAATGAAGTATCTGCATCGATCACATGAAATTTAGCTTATGTGAGGTCTCCAAATTTAAGAGGAACGAATGATGATAGTTTTGTCCCTTCTCATTGAAACCTTGAACCATGACTTTATCTCGTCCAGATGTTGTACATCTAGAGATAGTCAGAGTTCTCAAGTTCATAAGATTCACGGAGGAGGATCAATTAAGATCCAGCGGTATTATAATTTCATCACTTTGTAACATCTGAGAGGCGATTGTGCTTGCGGTCCGAGCATTAGATCATCTTACGAAAATGTGACGGTTGGAGGCTAACATGTCTCAGGTTAGGCGCGTTGACAATATGCTTCAAATTTTCCGCTCTTTGAGAGCTTCAATTAAGGTATTAGATCTTACATTAGAAGTGCTTCATATACACTAAGCAGAATTTTTTCTTAGATGGGATAGAATATTGTAGTGATCCTTTTGATGAAGGCTTCTTATTTGAATCCTTAGGGATAACTTTTCATTGACTTCAATTTCTTTTCCTTTATCTATTCATTGGCTCTTTCCTCTGTTGGGATGGTAGCTTCGACCACTTCTCAACTTGAGCTACTTCATTTGCATTTGAATCTTGAATGACTGATTCTTGACATACACCGTCTAATGATACTAGAAGATTGATCTTGCCCTTTATATTTTTATATTTGTTGATATGGTGAGCTCGATTCATCTTCATTTGGGAAAGCAGTTCTCTAAAATTATCAACTTCATGCATCATCAAGACTTCGGTAGGAAGTTCTTGACTTCCCTGTTTCATTGATCGAAGATTTGTAATGAATTGCAAGCGTGATAGGTGGCTTCGATTGTATAATCTTCCATATTATTGATGATCCCGTGTTACGTTGCGACCATCGATAGTAGTAGTAATTTTGCCTCTTCTTCTTTATTTAGTTTATTTTTTTAGTTTGGCTTCTTAGCCTTCCCTTGCGGTATTTGTGGCTTAGCCTTCTTCTTTTATTTAGTTTATTTTTTTTTTGTTTCTAGCCTTCCCTTAGGTATTTGGCTAGAGTCTTTTGAGATGAAGCCTTCCATAAGCTTAGGTTTTGTCTCCTTCAATCAGACTCAGTGGTGATTTCCATCCAGAGCCCGATTCTTGACATTTTCTGATCTTTTTTTTAGGCTGCGGCACTCATCCTTCATCGACCGACTTCTCTTTGCCTTTATCATTGCTTGATAGTGTGAGAGATGAGGTGATTACTTTGGTGGATTCTTTCTTGGACCTTCAATACCTGTCGACAATGTGAATTCTCCATTTATATTTTCAGCCAATCTTTGAATATGTAATCTTCAGGATGGCTACGATGATATGGGGCAATAGTTAGGATTATCGCTTGTCCGACCTCTTGGTCTTTTACACTGGTAGTTGGAGACTACTTTGAGTGCATGTTTAAACAATTTGGCCACACTTTCCCTAAAAGAATACTCTTTGTTGACTTTTCTTTTAGGGTGGGGCCATTGAGTCATTGCTCCTTTTGTTTGCTTTGTGGTCGCCGAGCGACCTCGAGGCATCATTACCTCAGTATGAGCTTGGGTTGTGGAGCGATTGAATGCGCTTGGTTTTCTTGATAGGCAAGCCTTTCTTTGTCTACGTTATAGACTTACGTATCCTTCTTTTATGAGGTGAAATCGTTTCACCTTTCTTTGATCAGAGCTTTTGCTCTTTTGATTTATCTTCTTGGTATGACAAATTTAATTTCTCAAATTTAACCACCTATCAAGTAGCTCTTGAAATGTGGTATTGAAGCCATGCAAAGATAAGGCGTCATCTTATCATCGATGTTGCCATCGATAATTGAATTGCATGCTCTTCTTCTTGTTGTTCACATTTCATACTCATATTTATAGCGTGTGATATATGTCTTGATTCGTCTTTCTTCCTCTTCTCGAGGCGAGATTGATTGTTGTCTTTTTATTGCCGAACCTTTTAACATGTTTTCAAGTTTGGCAAAGTCTTGATTGAGTCATTTGATAACTTCGACATACCATTCAGTCGAAGTTAAATCTTGACGGCGAATAATAATGCATCATTACCCCGTGTTTGCGGGATGCTTTGAATTAGGCTAGATCTTTGCTTGGGATTACCATTTCCGTCAATAGATTAAACTTTGGCATTGAATATCCCTTTGGGTATGGAATTTGATCATACTCCGCGGGATATGGGCGACCTTTCACCAATTTTACGCCTTGCCCGGTATAACTTTATCTTCTCATTGATAATATCAAGTTGAGAGGTCGGAATATAGTTGTATATTACGAGAAGCGGTTGACTCATTTATTTCAATCCTGGGCTCAATTTGGACCCTTGAAGCATGTGAGATCAAATTTATTGGAGGATTGTGTGGGCATTCTTTGGAGGCTTGATGATTATTTGGGGGTGTTGGGCCTGTTGATATTTCTGCGTTATTTTGCGCATTGCATCATCACATCATCATTTATTTTCATTTCATATTCAACTGAGCGATTTCTTTATCTTTGGCTTTCATCTGCTGAATTTGTCTCTGCGCTTCTGCCAAAGTAATAGTATCGGCGAAGGTGGGATTTTCTTCCCTTTCTTCTTCCTCTTCTTGTTGTTCTCTCCGAAGACTTCGAGAGGATGCTTCCCTATTTGAACATTTGTTGTTCTTGGGTTGAGGGAGAATCTTTTGTCTGCCGGTTGATATTGGCGCAAGATGGCTCAACTTGTTGCACCATATACTACTTTGAGTCGTTGCATCCTCCTCTTCTTCTTACATCCTCTTGGACGAATTTTGTCGGCGTCTCCGATGAACTTAGATTCCAGTGTGGAATCAAAATTATAATATCACATTTTAGGTTTTGTTAACGGGACGGTCAGAAGACAAGCAAGGGAAGATGTAATCTGATTCTTTTTGTATTTGACTTGGTAATTACTCCGACATGCATCTGGATCTGATTCTTTGAAAATTACATGGACATTAGAATGTAGTTGGAGTTTATATGTCAATTTTGATTTTTTGAGTTTTGTTAGCTTGGGACGGTCCAAGCCAGCAGGAGTATAACATTTGTCATTTTGTATTTGACTTGGTATCTGGCATGAGTTTTGATCTCAGGATTTTTAGGTTTTGTTAGCGGGGCCGGTCAGAAGAAGCCGGGGAAGATATAACATCTGTTCTTTTGTTTTATACTAGCTTTACATACACTTGTTGTTTAGACGGCAACACTCATCTGATATCTTCTTTAAAATGTTGTATGGACATTAAATGTAGTTAGCATAGAGTTCAATTCTGAGTTTAAGTTTGATATAGCATTTTGGGTTTTGTTAAGCGGGGCCGTCAGAAATAAGCGGAAGATGTAGCATCTGATTTCTTTTGTATTTGACTTAGTATTTCTTCCGGCATAAATCTGGATATCTTTGGGGAATTGTATGGACATTAGAATGTCCCAGTTGAACTATATGTCAATTTTGATTTGAGTTTTGTTAACGGGTCAGAAGACCGGCAGGAAGTATAACATTGTCTATTCTTTTGTTTTATATACCGCACGTGTCCCTATTGTTTGAACACTTGGCATGTCTGCGATGTCTTTTAAAATGTTGTATGGACATTAAATGTCTAGTTGAAAAGTATGTATCAATTTTAGTTTAAATTTTGATCGATATTTTTTGGGTTTTGTTAGCCCGTTTTTAGATTGACATTTACTCCAATATATACGAGAATTGTTTTAATTGTAGACATTAATGTCTAAGTTTGTGCTATATGAATTTGATTTTAACCTAACCCCCCAAGACAAACCTAAGATAACATCTGTTTTATATTAATTTCAGACGTCCCTATTGTTAACACTTCAACATACAAGACTCTTTTAAATGTCACATATTAAAAAAATAAGTATATCAAGTTTAAATTACGCGATATTTTTTGTTTTACCCGACTTCCAAGACCAAACCGGATTGAAGATCTATTCTTTGAAAATATGATATATATTTTCAAAGCCCTGTCACAAATTAATGGGGCGAAATATTTTATTTTATTTGATCAAAAGAATTTTGTGAATGAGATTCTAAAACCCTTTACAAATCACAAACATAAAGTGAAATAATCATTTCAAGGCCCATATGATCAAATATAAATATAGAATGAGTTTAGATTTGATTTCTTAAAACCCTTTCTTTACAAATCAAAAACATAAAGTGAAATAATCATTTTCAATATATGATCAAATATAAAGTGAAGAATAGTTTTTGATTTGGCTAAAACCCTTCATGTAAAATCAAGAAACATAAAGAATAATCATTTTGAAGATATGATCAATCACCCATACCATTTATTTCTCTCGATAAGTGGGAATATAAAAATACGAATATTATATTTCATTTAAAAGAGGCTTGGATTAATTATCCACCTCCCCACATGCCTCAAAGTGGGGACAAATACTCATTAAATTTATTATAAGAAAGACTTTATTTTCCTTCAAAAAAAAAAGAGATAAGGATGACATGGCATACATGTCCATGTACATAAAATACAAAACCATACATTAGATGGTTCCTCAATGCAATTTTGACAGCCACGATCGCATGAATAGATGGCAAAAGGAGAGGGAAGAAGCCTATAAATAAGAGGATTTCCTTCACAAAGACTTATATTTTCTACTCTCCTTTCTCCTTATACCACAAGTTTAGTTCTTTCAATCTCAGATCAAGAGTTAAGTGTCATATATACTTCTTTTTCTAACTTAACCATTTTTTTTTTGATATCTTCGATATATGTCATGTCTATGGTAGATTTAATTTATTCCATATTGTTTGTCAAATCTTCCATGTTTATAAAAAATGAGACAAGAAGAGGAGAGCATATGTATACGCCTAATATCAATACGCCGTCCACCATGTCATACTAGCACAAAATGTGATAACTTTCATTATATAGATCAAGATAGTATTCATATAAGAAGATTTTAAGCCAATAGTTAACCTAAACATTTCATCATTTCTTTCTAACTCCTTTTTTTTAAAGAAGCTACATCCTGATAGGGTCGCCGAGATCAGCCTTCCCACCACGCCAAGAAAGGCTGCCAGGGTGTCGAGAGACACTACAATTTATTTCCCACCACGCCAAGAAAGCGCGCGCATGCATCATAAGATTTCGCACGCCGGAACAACGAGCAAGCATTTATCAATAGATTTTCCGCCATGGAACAACGGAACGTACTTATCAAGAAAGTTCGCCGACGGAACAATGCGAACATCATAATAAGATTCACATGTATATGAAATTAAAGTATGCAATATATGACACATTTCAACTCTTTTTCTTATTAAAATTTCCCGGCCATCCCCGCATAGCGGAGACTAGCCTTCCCACCACGCCAAAGAGCAGGTCGAGACACCCTACCGAAAGTTTATTCCCACCACGCCAAGCGCGGTTGACAAAGACACGCCAACAACATTTATCATATAGCTTCCCACGCCAAACAACGAATTATTAACATTCCGCCGACGGAACAATGTGAACGGCATAGCAAGAAGATTTTCCGCCACGCCGGAACAACATGATCGTTCATTGCCTCGCGATCAACAACGCGAACGATATAGCATATTTCCGCCATGGAACAACGCGACTTATTACAAGTTTCCTCAGCAACAACGTACTTATAGAAGATATTCCGCCACGCCGAACAACGAACAGACTTATTATAAGTTTCCTACCGAACAATGTGAACGACTTATAGCAAGATATTTCTCCACGTGGAACAACGCGATTATTATAAAGTTTTAAATAACAACGGCATTTATAGAAGATATTTCCCAAGATATCTAATAAAGGGCAAGTAATTAAACTCAAAAGCCAATCATTCCTTTCTTCCTTTCACAAGATTTTGCATAATCATCAAGAATTGATTTAAGCAAAGTAACAAGAATGACGCATAAAAGGAAAGTAAACAAATTTGATTTTGATTTATTTTGGGATTTCACAACACCCAACCCTTCTATGCTTTAAATTTCAGATTTCATCATTTTCTTTTTTTTTTTGTAAGAAAGACAATTTCAGAAACTAACTCCTCCATATGATAAGAACATAGGGTTGAGGATAGGAAATACTTGCATTTAGCTTAGAATTCCATTTTCTATCCCTAGAAGGAATTATTTTCAGCAAGATAAAGGTATAGATATCCATAGGAAACAAACAATCATGACACTAGGCCCAAGATTTAAACCATGCAATATTTGAAAAATCCCTCTTTCTAATTTCAGATTTCGATTTGTATATGAAAGAGACATGATATATATATAATTCCCTTCATAGGAAATCAATTGAAGCAAAGTAGAAGCATGAAATTCATAGGAGAACATCATCATATCTCATCAAACAGCAAGCTAATTGATTTTTCCCTTAGATAAGAAAGTTTAGCAAGCCTTATACTCATCAAATAACAAAATGATTGATTCCCCCTTAGGGAAAATATTTTCAGCAAGTATTTTACCCATTAAATAACAAGATGATTGATTCCCCCTTAGAGGAAAATAAATTTCAGCAAGCTTCATGCCTCTAGACAACAAGCTAATAATTTTCCCCTTAGATAGAAATATTTTCAGCCAGCATCTTGGCCATTAAATAACAAAATGATTGATTCCCCCTTAGAGAAAAATATTTTCAGCAAACATTCCCTTTGATAAAGATAATTTCCAGCAAGCACCACACTCACTTACTAGTAAAACAATGCAATTTCTTCTAGATAAAAGAAATTTCAGCAAACTTTATGCCTTTAGGGATAAGAAATATTTACATAAATTTGCTTTTACCATATCCAGATTTTCAGCAAAGGAAACACATAAGGATCCATGAAAAACAGAACAACACAATATTTGGGCCATACATCATCCCAAATCATTTTAGTAGGCTAAGCATCACAAAATCCGTGAATAAAGACAATAAGAAATGAGATTTGGGCCATACATCATCCCAAATCCCTAAAGGAAACTCTAAGATAATCCCAAGCATAAGATATAGATGAAGAAAAACCCTAACTTCCAAATAAACTCAAATGCATAAGAACAAGCTTAGGTTGGGAGAGAAACAACCTCGAGGTTTCAATGCTAAGAGGAAAGGAGGAAAGGGGTTTCGCCACAGGCTTTTCTGCTGACCACTGGGTTCCTCACTGTCTGGACTAAGAGGACTAAAGAACAAGTCTCTCGGGAGCAGAAACTAAGGGAGAAATGCAGAGCAAAAGTCAGAAGGGAAACCGAGAACAAGAGAAACGAGAGGAAATGTCGTGAGAGGAAGGAGCGTCGTGGCCCTGAAGCTCGATCGAACCAGAGGACGAGAGCGAGAAGGGAGAGACCGAAGGAAAAAAACGAGAGGAAAATGTCGAGAATCAGACGACGAGCTTCACCGAGAGGGAAACCGAGAGCCGCAGGAACGAGAGCTTCAGCCGAGAGAGGGAAAGGTCGAAAATGAGAGGAAGGATCGTGTAATGAGGGTCAACGCATCGTTTCGGCCTTTACGGGTCCCTCGACATTGAACGAGCGCAGAGGGAATTAAAGGGTTTTAAGGGATTAACAGTCCCTTTAATTATAATTTAACATTATTTTATATTAATTATTAAACCCCAAGAATATTCAATTGTTTGCTTTAACGCAACCGATCAATTTCGGATCTGAGGTCGCTCGACAACGCCGACGGCCGGATGAAATTAGTTTACAATTTGTGCGATCGCATTAGAATGGATCGACATTCAACGGCTGCTCGATAGGTCTCTCGCCACGACGCTACATCAATTTCGCAAACGGCGTCATCGCCGAACTTTGATTACATGATAATTAAAAATTAAATTTTTTGATCGATCATTAATCGATATTTTATTTATTATGACACATGAAGAAATTCGATATATCGACCATTAGAGTAAACTCTATGTCATTTACTTAAGTTTAAATGACGCATAGTTGTAGGTCAACATTATTATTATAATAATAAAAGACAGGGTGGGGCCCTCATGATTCTTATATGAGGAGCCTTTACGAGGCGAGTTAGTTTTTCTTTGATGGTCAACAGTCATCTTTTGTCTGGTTAATATTTGATCTCATTTTGTCTTACCTGCTTTAAACATGAGAAACATTCTACTTATGTTGAGTCTTGCATTTTGCCAACTTGATTTGTTTAATATGAATAACCAGTAAAATACATGTGAATTAGGACGCTTAAATGTCTATAGTTCTTAATGCAATTAGTTGATGCAATGAATGTTAATATTATAAAAAATAGAATTTATGGACTAATGTTCAATAAATACACAAAAATTTACTTCCTTTTGCTAGAAATTCAAAATATGTGAAATTGAACTAAAATGATAATGCAATAATCATTTAAATTCAAAGAAGTTGGTGAGAAATTCTAACTGCAAAATTAATGAGCAAACTAATTTTTTGCCACAATGCAAATATCCAACTATGACAAGTTTGACTGAAATTGAGCCTCTTGCAATACAGATAACATATATTAGAAATGAAAATAGATCAAGGGAAGAAGTCACTAAAGAAATAAAATACAAATTTTATGTTGGTTCGCATAAGGAGATATTTTCCTTTTGGAAGTTATCATTTGCCCTTACACAGCAATCAAAAAAATTCACATCCAACAATATATATGAGATTGAAAGCAATAACATTAAAATTTTATTGATAAAAAAGTATTTTAAGCATGCCTCAAAATAATTATCTATAAACTTTCTCATGGCTGATAGAATTTCGTAGGCATAAGAGATAAATCATAAAAATCCTGCACGAGGAGCTATGAAAAAGAAGGTAAAAGAATCTAATGAATAAAAAACTGAACAAACACATGGTGAGAGAGAAAGAGCAAAGGGAGGGTGGGAAAACTAATTCAATATAGGAAAATCTAGAGAACAAATCTCATCCTTAATTTTTTTGTTGCTGTTATGTTTTTTTTCGAGTGTAGGAAAGATCCCATCATCATGGGATGGGTTCTTATCCAATTTCAGGCATTTTCTTGAAGTGCCTAAGCCTTTTGCTTGCTTAGATATCCATATGTGATTCACTGTTCCTAATCTAGTTGTCAATGCTTCAGGTCCAAGCTGCTCCTAAAGTTTATACGATGCCTCCACAAAATTCCTATGTTATGCATGACGATCCATGTTTTAATTATTACAAGTATTCCCTTGATGACCAGTGGTAAGAACAACAGATTTCACTCCATCATGTAGCATAGGGCAGTCTTCAACAATTTGTTTGCAGCTACCTTATCATCATGATCTTCCAAACATAAAGGAAAATTTTGTTTACTTCAAAGAAGCAGATGGTTATCTCGATTTGGTGAAAGGCTCTTCCTACTCATATGATTTGCGTCTTGTGCCTATCGTGAGACCTCCCCTTGGTTTCAAAGTTCCATACAAAATCCTCTTTAAGATTAATCACCTGGTGCAAAATGGGACTCTCATTGGGCCAACTCTGGATGAAGCTTTTTTCAATTTGGTCAATCCATTTTATATGCGCATTGATTTTATAGAAAAGGCATTAGAAAAGATGTCATATTTGAAAAGCTCCTGTTTTCGTCCTGCCAAATGGCTTCAAGAGCAGAAACTCCAAAGATCAGAACACTGCTCAGTCTCAGCTTCCATTTCATTGGATGATGGCTTGGTATATGTTCACAGAGTTCAAGTAACACCTACAAAAGTGTACTTCTATGGTCCCGAAATCAATGTTTCAAACCGTGTGCGTAATTACTATGAAGAAATTAATAATTTTATAAGGGTCTCCTTTGTTGATGAGGATGAAGAAAAATGCGCTCAATTGATTCTGGTGCTCTGGTGCAAAACAACAGGCACCGAAATCTATAAGAGGATATTATCAACACTTAGAAATGGTATTACCATAGGTGATAAGAAATTTGAATTCCTTGCCTTCTCATCAAGCCAATTGAGGGAAAATTCTGCCTGGATGTTTGCATCAAACAATGGCGTAACAGCTGCTAGCATCAGAAATTGGATGGGAAATTTTAGCAGTATAAGAAATGTTGCTAAATATGCTGCTAGGTTGGGCCAATCTTTTGGCTGCTCCACAGAAACTTTAACTGTTAGTAGAGCTGAGGTTGAAATTATTTGTGACGTTGAAAATTCATCTGGATACAACTTTTCTGATGGCATCGGTAAGATTTCCTCTGATTTTGCTAGAAGAGTAGCCATAAAATGTGGCTTGAAAAGCTCAACACCTTCAGCATTCCAGATAAGGTATGGTGGTTACAAAGTCGTGGCTGTTGATCCAAAGTCACTTAGAAAGTTATCCCTGCATGTGCAAGTATGAGTCAAGTAACACTAAATTAGATGTCCTTGCATATAGCAAATATCAGCCTTGTTTTCTTAATAGGCAGTTGATAACTCTTCTTTCTACCCTTGGAGTTCATGATAACGTTTTTGAAAGGAAGCAAGATGAGGTTGTTGAGCAATTGGATGATATTATTAGTGATTCTGATAGTGCAATGGAGGCCATTGAGGTAATGACACCAGGAGAAACAACCAATATTTTGAAGGAAATGCTAGTGTGTGGCTATAAACCTGATGCAGAGCCATTCCTTTCAATGATGCTACAGACGTATAGGGCCTCAAAATTGTTTGAATTGAGAACTAAATCAAGGATATATGTTCAAAGGTAGAGCAATGATGGGATGCTTGGATGAAACTAGAACGTTAGAGTATGGTGAAGTTTTTGTTCAGGTTTCCCGCATTTGGAACATAAAGCATCATTTTAATGGTCTCCAAACATTTCATGCAAAGGAAACTGATCAACGTACTGGTGTTAAAGGGAAAAGTTGTTGTTGCTAAGAATCCCTGCCTTCATCCAGGTGATGTCCGCATCTTGAATGCTGTTGATGTCCCAGATCTTTATCACATGATTGACTGTGTTGTTTTTCCTCAGAAAGGTAAAAGGTAAGATATTATCAGAATTTAAATTTATGGTCGTCATTTTACTTTCAACACTGTACTTTATCATGCACAAACAGGTTGTATGACATATCCTTTCCTAAGCTCAGCATAGCTCTTTTGTTTTACGCCACCTGATGTCCACGGGTTGGGAAATGAGAAAAGAATGCTTTAGTATTTAATTTATACCCTAATACATAGAAGTTAATGTGCATGCCTGGATTAAATGGTGTTTCAGCTATAGTGCATTAGTTAAGTGCATAGTGAAATAATTTTATTAACAGAGTCATTAAATCGAAACATAGGTAAAATAATTTAAAGTGGCATATGATGGTTTTCCTCTTTTTATGCTCGAGCACCAATATTTCAATTTAGGATGATGCACCATAAATATGTGAATTTCGGCAAACAGTTTCAATCGATATTTATTGCTTGGTGCTTTTATTTTGTAACAGCATTTATTTATTTATTTTGTTTTCTAATGCATCATTCTATTTTGGCTTGCATTTTTTTGTGCAAATGCTTGTTGCTTTTAGGCCACACCCAAATGAGTGTTCAGGAAGTGACTTGGACGGAGATATATACTTTGTCTGTTGGGACCCAGAGCTTATTCCTCCTATGCAAGCTTCACCTATGGAATATACGGCTGCCCCATCTGAAACTCTTGATCATGATGTTACAATCGAGGTAATGCTTTTTGTGAACATCATTTAGAAGTTTACTTAATAATTCCTATGTTAAATTCTTGCCTCTTTTCCAAGTATTTTCATCACATCCATTAGATTTCATTCACACCTTATAAAGAACAAAACGAAAGCACTTTAACGAAAGTCTTTATTAAGGGGCCGTTTGGGATCACTTTTATTTTTTATTTTATTTTATGTTTTATTTTATTTTATTTTGTTTTACTTAAAATAAAACTTATTTGATTATACTTGTTATTTTTAAAAATACTCAAAACATCTTTTAGATGATTTGAGTATTTTTAAAAACAACGTTATTTATTTTAAAAATAAAAATCACATAAAATACTCTAAACAAATATATTTTCAAAAAACAATATAAAAAAAAAATAAAAAAAAAAACATAAACTAAAATTGAATATCAGTTGGAACTTCAGCTCTTGGTTGTAACAGAAAAATAGTGCATCAAATGATGGATAAAGGCATTCCTCTGAATATCATAGTGACTACGTGCATGCATGCATGCATTCATATATTTGTCCATTCATTCATCCATATGTACATACATCCATTCATACATTTATCCATCCATCTATTTATTGACATATTGACCTATATAAATATTCTATGATTCAGATCAATGAAACGAATGAGAACCAAAGTGGACTGGACAAATCCATGAGTGTTTGATTAAAATTTTTTTTTTAAATCTTATAGAAAAATGCAAAAAAAAAAAAAAAAAAAAACGTAACCATTGTCTATTTACAAAATAGTTCACTTGTCAAATCACAACAAAACCTTAATTCGAACTAGACATTTATATATCGATCTCAAAAAATTCATGCTTATATCTCATGAGAGTTTTGTGTTTTTTGAGTTAAATTCTCAAAAGGTAAATTAGATTTAAGATAAAATACTATCCGAAGATTTCACCTCATCTTGTGAGGACTTTAGTTATGATTCTAGTGGTTACTTAACTCTTTTTGTTGTGACAGAAAACTTTTGATTAAGACTAGTCATTAAATCACTACTTGGCTGGCATATAGTATTAGTAATTTTAGTTTTAGATTGAGAAAATTTACTACCATAACTTAGAGCAGATGGTGGAGGAATGATGATGAACCTATTCAAGATTATATTATTCTATCATCTCGGGTTATCGTGGTCTCTAGTATACTTAATCATAGGAGACAGCTGACCCAACTTAATCAAAGTATCTTTATTAATAGCTATGAGTTGCATCATAGAAGGAGACCTTCTAAACTTAGGGTAGATATTTATCTAAGAGGATAATTTTATGTTTATCTTAGCAGATGAAAGATTTATTATCCTATCAAATGTACTTTATGATTCACGGCTCAAATGATAAAGCCATCGGGTAATATATAAGCTTCAGCCATGAATAAAGCTTAAGCAAGGTAATGAATAAAATTTTATTTATAAGTTTATTTCAATTTCACTTGAAATAGTTCAACACTAAAATTCAAAGCAAACTAGAAAATTTTGTAACTCCTATTGCAAGATAACGCTACAAAATCATCAAAACCAAAGATGCAACATTAATGATGGTCTTACTCTTATATCTTAATGCAAACCTCTAATGTGCTGGGCAAGATTGAACAAAATCGTGGCTCAATAGGAAATCTCCCTTTAATGCCATGGGTGTTCAAATATAAACTAAGCAGTATGCATTAATATCAATTCACACACTTCACTACAACTAATTAACAATAATCACTCCATGCAAGGGACTTCTAAGATCCATCACAATGATTCACAATAAATTAAGATATTAAACAAATGATGATATATTAGCAAATTTGATTAATCACGAAGCCCGAGATGGGTACATAGGTCCATGCAAAACAATGCTCATGCACTCTCCTTCATGATGTAGCACACTATCATAATAGTATTATTATATGTATTTAATTAATTATATTAAGTAATATTTAGTTATCTTAATTAAGCTTTCTTGATTTTGTTATTATTGTTGCGGGAATATATTCCTTTACATAGTGAATGGAGGATTATTATTGTTTTTCAAACTTCTTCAGTAGAAAATTGTCTCGTCTTATGTCTCTCCTCCATCTCCATCTCTGTCTCCGTTCACGTTCTTCTTTTCCGTTCACCACCGATTGATCGGGTGTTGCATCATTTGGTATCAAAGCTGAAGGCAACGAAGATGAATAGCTGCAACAACACCGTTTGTGACAATGTTCGGCGTCTTACCTCTGAAAATCCCGTGCCACTTACATGTAGAAGTTGGATGCCCTAGATTTGGGGTTTCGATCCTTTGCCGAGAAGATGAGACGATAGATCCGACCTCTTAGGACTTCCCCTATCCACCAACCACACTGACACTATTGGCACCATTCTAGAAATGAGCAGCAAAGCTGCGGTGAACTGGGATCGATAGCGTTCCCTTAGATCTGGCCAGTCGACGCGAGTATAGCTTCTTAGATCTGCTGGTGAACCTTACCCTCATCATCGGACTGCTCATTTTTACCACCCTCATGCTCTAGCTAATCATAGCTGCGACCAAGGTAATCTCCGCATTGAAGGTAATTTCGATTTTACTGTTTTGAAGGTAATCACCACAGAAGATTACTTTGAATGGGAGCTAAGGGTGGAATAATTATTCTCTCACACTAGCATTCCACCAAGAAAGCAAGTCAGGTTTATTGTTCACAAGTTAACAGGTTGAGCGGAAGCTTAGTGAAATCTTGTAAGCGAGCCAGTCATCTCAAAGGCGGAGAGATATCAAGAGCTGGTCCAAAATGAAATGATTATTATGAGAGCAATTTCTACTGTCAAACTACGATGAGTTATTGGACAATCAACGACAAAATTGTTCACAAAACTCTTGCCATACTTGCCAGGATCTTCATCAACACTGTGTGCAAACCGAGCTCTTGGGCAACGCTATTGGAATTATGTCTTCTCCTTTAACTAAGAATTCTCCATATGCTACTTTTAGAGATTGCTCATCTTCTCTATCTAATTCACACTCAAGAGGATCAAATTTTGATAGTTCTGATGTATATAAAACATCTATTGTGGAAACTCTAAGTGAGAAGTTTAATGCTTCTGACACTAAATCAGAAAAGATAACGATGACTAATCAGTTATATACTCAAGGGATGTTGAACATGCCAAAATGAATCCAGGGCCTACTAGAAGACAATTACAAAGAAATGTTACAAACAGAAATAGAGATTTTTGTTTCACATTGTGATGGCTTGATTGGGAGCTCTGAGAAAGCATGTCTTCGTGATAACAAAGTGGATTCCACCATAGCGATCGATCATAATACAATTCATGATAATGAAGAGGAATTGGCTATCGAAAGCCACACTTTTGATATTTACTTTGATAGGGATGCACAGGAAGCTTACACCAAGATGAATTTTCCACTTATGACTTATGCACAAGTTTCTATCCTGCACAATTGTAAACGTATATTAAGTTTGATTCTTCTCATAGTACAACAAAGATTTTAACAACAAAGAAAAAGATATTGAGGGTCTTATAATGCACCTAAACCAAGAAATTGTTGCAAGGAAAGAATGTCTTTGTTGACCTACAACTATATGCCACTTGAAATTAAAGAAATGAGGTGGAGGTTAAAATCCCTTAATTGCGATTGAAATCGATTAAATCCGCTTCAATTTGAAAATCCAGCTTCGAATGCGCCTAAAATATAATATTTAATTAAATAAAAAAATATATTAAATCAATTAATGATCAATCAAATAATTAAAATCAAATTTTAATAAAATTGTGCGCATATCGAAGTCGGGAAGCCCCGATAACGTCCGAACGACCTCCGTTCGCGAAATTGATCGCGCCGTCGTCGCCGAAACGTCGAAACCTATCAAACGACACCTTCCGTGATCGATTCGGCAAAGTGTGCGCGAGCGTCGATCAATTCGAATGCGACACCGCACAAATTGTAAACCTAATTTCATCCTGATCGTCGTCGACATTGTCAAAACAATCTCCATCGAAATCGATCGCCACAGATTGCACAACAAACACCTAAAATTAACACACATATTGCTAGGGTTTATTATTAAGATGATTTGTCAAAATTTTACAATTAGGGGTTAATTATATTAAACATTAAGCTAATAGTCTCTTAATCCCTATTAAGCCTACCTAACCTCGCCCCATCTCGCCTAATTAAAGCAACCTCATCTCCTATTGGATGCCGTTAGGCAACCAATCGGCGTCGAAAGGAATAGGCTCTCCTCATTATCTCCTTCTAACCTCATTTCCACGACACTCTTCATTCGACTCTCCCTCTCTGCTCCTCATGCTCTAATAAGCTCTGCAGCGATTCTCCTCTCCCTCTTCGCCTCTCGGCGAATCGCCCACCTAGCCTCCTTCTCCTCTCTGAGCTCTCTAGCAGCCTTGTTTTCTCTCTGGTTGAAGCAGAACCTACTGAGCAAACAGAGGACTCAATCCTTCCCAATTCCTCTTCCAACCAAACCCCGGTTATTTCGTTTCAATCTTAAGTTATATTTTGTTATGTGAGTTTCTCAAGGAAATGCGATTGCTTTCCTCTTCCATTTGTGTTTTATGGTTGGATTTGTTTTGGTTTGCAATAGCATGAAATTAAGGTGATTGGATTTATGCGCAAGCTTTCAATTTCTCGCTTCTAAGGTTGAGCCAAGGAGCTCATTCTTTTGCTTTCCTCCTTTCCTTTCGCCTCTGCTCCTTTCACACTGAAATGAGGCTTTCTCCTCCTCTGTGTGATATGTTGGATTTACGCTTATAAGCTTTCGCTTTGTTTTCCCTCCGCTTTGCCTTAAATCTGAATTTGATAAGTCCCATTGGGATTTATGGATTTGTATAAACTAAAGCAGAAAGAGAGTGAGAGGAAAGATGAGGGTTATCCTTGTGACATTTGCTTCCTCGATTGTATTTGTTACTTTGTCGTCATGCACCTGCAACATTTCTCTTGCTGAAATATTTTTGTTTTACCTAAAGGAAAATAAATTGATTTGCTGTAATGGGTATGTGTGGGCTGAAGTTGATTTTTACCTAAGGGAAATTGAATCGAAAGTGATGCTTGCTGAATTTTTATTTCTTTCTTATGGGAAATAAAATCTGAAATTTCCATAGCTTTTTAAAGGTTTTGTTCGACACTTAAAAAATTTTATAAATATTGAAAACAATCGAAGCTTGGAAAGAGTTTTGGGGTGTTGATTGGTTCAAAATCCTAAATTATTAGAAGTTTTCCTCTTTACATTTCTTGTTTGGATGAAATAATGTCTTAAACTGCTTTTACCTGGGGAAATCTATGGAATTGTTGTCAGAAATGTGATATATGAAATCATTTTATCTAAGGAGTTTATGCCATGCTACATGTAATCTCATAGATTTATTTGTCTCTCAGACATAAGTAGAATGAAATCTGAAAGTAAAAGCGAAATTAAATGGAAAAATGGTTAATTATATAGCTATCTCTTATGGATTTCATTTGTTTTCTCTTACATATGAATAAAATAAAACTGAAAATAAAATATGAAATTAGAAAAGAGGGTTTTGGTATACTTGCTATTCTCGTTTCATTCAGATATTTGTCTGTTTATTATTCGATATCTTGTTAATGGAAACGCTTACGCTATCAAATTTCTAGTGTCTCACACATCCAATACGCCTTTCTTAGAGCATGGTAAGTCTCGATGAACCCTCACATGTGGGGAGTATTTATAAAATTGATTATTACGCTCTTAATTAAATGTATTTAAATAGCTTTCTTTATTATTATTATGCAAATGCTTTAAATTTATTACTATAAGTTACTACGTTTCTCCAACATGGTAGCGTTATGTTATCAAAATTTCTACCATAATGTGTCACGACATCCACCCATACATGCCTTTCTTGGCATGGTGGTCTTTCGCCTCACGACAACCCCAGGAGGAGAGGAGGTTGTAAATTTTGATTATTACGCTCTTAATTAAATATATACGCAAGTAACTTTCTTTATTATTACGCAAATGCAGCTTTTAAATTTATTATAAAGTCTACTCACTGTCTCCAACATGGTGAATATCTATGCTAACCCATACACACCTTTCTGTGGCAAACAAAATTTCGATCCAGATCTCACATCCACCTATACGTCTTTTCTGTGTGCCTCTCATTGAACCCCCCATATGGAGACAGTATGTAAATTTTGTTTAAAAAAAAGGAAGAAAGATTTATTTTCAGAATGCTTAAGACGTTTATATACAAATAAGCTTTAAATCTATTATTATAAGTCTTATTCACGTGTTTCCAATACTTGGTAAGGAACGCTATCTTATCACTATGGTGTCTCACGATCCACCTATACATGCCTTTTCAGATGGCGTGTGCCCAGCCTCTCATGAACCCCACATGTGGGGAGAGCCGGATAGTCAGAATTTTGATTATTATCTTTAATTAAATATACACGCAAGCAACTTTCTTTTATTATTATGCAAATGCAGTTTTAAATTTATTACTATAAGATTTTACCATGCTTTCTCCAACAGGAAACTTCATTGATATGCTAACCCATACATTTCATGCAAGCAAAAAATTTCTATGGTGTCTCAGATCCACCCATACATGCCCTTCTATTGGGCAAGGTCTATTCTCAAGAACCCCATATGGGGTGATCGGAGGTATTACAAATTTTGTTTAAAAAAAAGAGAAAGATTTATTTTCAGCAATGTTTAAAAAAAAGAGGAAAGATTTATCTTTTACTTTAGTTATGGATGTTTTATTTCTGAGGCATTTACAAAAAAGATGTACTTGGTGTATGCTTTTTGATTCTTCTTGGATAAGACTAGAGGAGTCTAAAAAACTTGAATTATGGAGGTCAATTTTAGAGTCTAAAGGTTTTCGCTTAAGTAGATCTAAACTCAATATATGGAGTGTAATTTTAGTAGAAGTTTTAGTGATAGTTGTGACTTTAGTGATCAAGTCATTAATAAGAGTGAGTTTATCTGTGATATTTAGGCTCTATTATTCAAAATGATGGTGAAATAGATAGATGCTATTAGTAGAATTCAAGTTGGATGGTTGAAGTGGAGGAATGCATCCGCCTATTATGTGATAAAAGTTCCACTTAAACTTAAGAGAAAATTTTATAAGATGGTGGTAAGACCTGACTTAATTTATGCGCAGAATGCCAATAAAGAGAAATATGAGACTAAGTTTAAGTGTTACAGATGAGGATACTCGTGGATGAGTGGCTTTACTCTTGAGATAGAATGCAAAATGAGTATGTTCTGGAAAAAGTTGGAGTCTAGATAAGATTAGGGAGAGTCGCTTGGGATGACATATAAAGCTTAATGACTGCTAGGAGAGTAGATGCATTAGTTTGCCTTATGTTAAGAAAGGTAGAGGTAGACCTAAAAAGACTTTAAAGATGTATAAAAAATGATCTTAAGATACTTGAATTAAATGATAATTTGACACATAATAGACACAATGGAGACGAAGGATTCATGAAACCCAATGGGATTAAGGCTTGTTTGTTATGTAACACCCCGTGATGACCTCTTATCTGGGTCACCAGAGAACAGACAGGACGACTCGATTGGACCGATTTCACCGACACGCCCAAACTGCATTCTTGTGGAACGAGCAAGTGAAATTTGCATCTAATCAAATCATCACAAAAATTTACAATTCATATACTAATTAACTAATATCACAATTCTAAGCACGAAATCAGGTCCAAATACAAATTTCCTATGTTAAAATTAAAAGACACAATCAAAGAAGCACAAGTTGAGCAAGAGACGAAAGTTTCCTTCCCGTTTGAATCACATCCTAATGCTACAAGAACGACGTTAATTAGCTTAAACAAAATTAATTAGGAATTAAATTAATGGATATTACAGTTTAAGCATGTTTATATATAAATGCTAGTTTTAAATTTATTACTATAAGTACTTATGTTTCTAACACAAGGAAATGTTATGATGTTAACCCATACACGCTTTCTCATTAATAAATTTTTGGTCATGTTCACGACACCTACCATACACACCTTTCTGTGCTGATCTCCTCGAAGTATTTATGACGAGGAGGTTCATAAATTTATTAAAAAAAAAAGATAGAAAGGATGAAGTGCTTAAGTCATGTACTTAAAATTTTCTTTATCTCAAATGTGAACGCTTACGCTTCAATTTTTATATCATGAAACTATCCCATTTTCATGGCAAATGTGACATGAGTTGTGACCTACAACTATGTCATTTAAAATTAAGTAAATGACATAGAGGTTAAATGCCCCTAATCACAATCGAAATTAATTAAATTCGATTTGAAAATTCTTTCATAATGCGTCAAAGCATCAAAAATAATTAAATAAAATATCAATCAATTAATGATCAATCCAAAAATTAAAATTAATTTTAATGAAATTACGCGATATCAAGTCGGGAAGCCCCGACAACGTCCGAACGACCTCCGTTCGCGAAATTGATCGCGCCGTTGTCGCCGAAACGTCAAAATTTATCAAACAACGCCTTCCGAGACCGATTCGGCAAAGTGTGCGCGACATCTAAACGCGACGCCGCACAATTTAGACCAACTTCACTTCGACGTCGCCGACGTCCGAATGCCTCCGTCAAATTGATCGCGCTATGCTACAACTAAAACACTAAAATTGACACCCATATTGTTGTTGTATAAATTAATGTCACATAAAATAATATTTAATTATAATTAAAGTGACTAATGACATTTAATCCCTTAAACCTCTAATCCCTTACCTAACCCCGCCGCATCCTGTAATCAAATTCCTATTATTCGTAGAAACCAATCAGCCATGGCTGCTAAAAGAACGAAACGAGGCGACCTCATTTCCATCCTTCCTCTCATTTCGATGATCCTCGTTTCTCGCTCATCTCTCTCTCGAGATCGCCGCTTCGCTCCGGTTTCAGGCACGATACTCTCGCTCCTCGACGAAGCTCTTCTTTCCTTCGACTCTCCTCCTCGACGAGAACTCTCCTCACTGATCTCTCTTCTCCCTGAGATCCTCTCACTCTGTTGTCCCTCAAGACGAGCTCCTCTTCTCCTCCTCTCTCTCTGCTCCTCACGAAACAAAAAAAAAGGATCCTCTCCCTGATCGCCGCCGAATCTCCCCTTCTGAAACCCTCCTTCTCCTCTCTTTTAGTAATCGACACCTCTCGTTTCCAACCCCACTTTTTTTTTTTTTGTGCATTCTTCAAATTAGGTTTGGCAAGTGAGCTTTATTTTGTTTAAATTCTTGCTATTAAAAAATGGGTTTTATGTTGTATTAAAACCCCATGTTTATATTTTCATCTATGAAATTGCAAGATGTGTTTCTGAAATTTCTATTTGGAGATTTGAGATCTCACTTGCTATAAAATGGGTTTTGATGTTGATGACCAAAACCTATGTTTATATTTTATTCATCTATGAAATTGCAAGCATGTGTTGGCTGAAATTTCTATTTGGAGGATTTTGTTGGGATCTCACTCATCTTTAAAATGGTTTGAGATATTGTATGCTAAACCCATTTATATTTTGTTATCTATGAAAGCTAAGCATGAAATTTCTATTTGGGAGATTTTGCTAGATCTCATTTCTTTGGAAATGGGTTTGGGAACAAATTTCAGAAATGTAATGCATGAAAATATTTTCACTGAGAGAAATTGAATCGATTTCTTTTAATGTTTATACATGCTGAAAGTATTTTATGAGAGGAAAACTATTTGTTGTTTAGGCATAAAGCATGCTGAAATTTATTTTATGTAAGGGAAATCAATTATTTTATCAAAGATGTGATGTTTGCTGAAAATTCCTTTATTTGAGCCTAAGTTTGAAAACTGATATGAAGGATGTATGGAAAATCATAATTTGTTCTCATGAATTTCATGCTTCTACTTTGTTTCAATTGATTTCTCATGAATTATATATATCATATTCATATACAAGTTGAAATCAAATTGAAAGGAAGTTGATTGACTTTGTTAAGATTGTGCTTTTTCCTCTCTTTGTGATCACTAAGTCATGAGCCTTTGAAGTGCGATTTGAAATGTGCTCAAGTTTAAAGTTTCATTTTTATGCTTTTCATTAAAGTTGCATCTTGCCTATTTGTTCATACTTTACTCAAAAGCAATTGCCATGTCTCTATCTTGCATTAAAACAATTATATGTCCATGAGTTGAATTGAATCATACAAGAATTGTCTTTTCTGCTGAATTGGATTTAAATAATGAAAACCAATGCTCATAAAATGCTATCTTGTTTAAGTATATAAAACATGTCAAATAAATGAGCTTTAAATTTAGATATATCCTACCATGTTCTCCAACGCAGGAAACGCTACGCTATCAAAATTTGGTGTCTCACGACATACACCTATACACGCCTGACATTTGGATCCGCCTCATGGCAACTCCCACTTGGAAGTATTAAATTTTGACGCTCCTAATCAAATGTAATGTAGTAGCCTTTCTGTTTACATCTAACGAAGCTTTAAATTTATGATATAAGTACCATGTTCTCCAACATGGTGAAATCTAATCAATTTTGCGTCAATGACATACACCTATACATGTCTTTCGACAATGCAGCCTTCATGAACCCCCACTTGTGAGAGTCGGAGCTATTGTAAATTTTGACGCCCTAATCAAATGATATATGCCTTTCTTTTGTTTACATTGAAGCTTTAAATTTACGATATATATACTACCAGTTTCTCCAACATAGTGGAAATAATGCTATCAAAATTTCATTGGTCTCACGACATACACCTATACATGTCTTTCGATAGGCGTGCCTTCATGAACCCCCACTCATGGGAGAACCGAGGTCAGAATTTTGATGCTCCTAATCAAATGTATATGTAGGCAGCTTTCTTTTTGTTTACATTCGAATGTGAGCTTTAAATTTATGATATAAGTACCTACCATGTTCTCCAACATGGTAGGGAAATGCTATGCTATCAAAATTTCGCTCTCATGACATACACCTCATGCCTTTTCGAGCGTGCCCAGCCTCAGAACCCCCACTGGGGAGAGGATGGTCAAATTTGAGTCTAATCAAATATAGAAAGTGCCTTTTTTACATGAATGTGAGCTTTAAATTTATGATATAAGTACTACCATGTTCCAACATGAGGAAATGCTACGCTATCTATCGACCGCGTGTCTCACGACATACACCTATACATGTCTTTCGACATGGTGCGCCCGCCTCTCATGGCAACCCCTACAGTGGGAGAAGTCTTAAATTTTGATTCTAATCAAATGTATGCAGCTTTCTTTTATTTAAACGGAGCTTTAAATTTTGATATAGACTACCATGTTCTCCAACATGGTGGAAATGCTATGCTATCAAAATTTCTACGTTTCACCATACACCCATACATGTCTTTCTCGACATGGTGGGTGCGCCTCATTAAGAACCCCACTGGGGAGAGCCGAGGTTTATAAATTTTGATTATTTTGTTCTATACCTATACAAATTTATTACGCTTATAAGACTGCTCACATTGTTCCAATGCGGCAAACTCATGATAGACTGTTCACGTTGTCCAACGCGAGTGGAAATCGGAAAGAGGTATTTCACGCCGTTCCAACGCCAGCGAAATGTCAGGTAAACCCATACACGCCTTTCTCATGTGGTAAAATATGGTCTGTCTCACGACATTCACCATACACCCTTTCTGGTGGAAGACTACAAGCTCTGGGATGACGGAGGTCATAAATTTTCAAATAAAAAAAAAAGGAGATAGAATATGTCACATAAATGCTTATACTTTAATTTCATATACATGTTTAAATTTATCGTTTATTCTATGAGCTCACATCGTTCCAATGCTACGGAAATTGATATAAGACTGCTCACGCTGTTCCAACGCAGTGAAATTTGTCTTGATTGCTCACGCCGTTAACGCTGAACGTCAGGTCAGAACCCATACACGCCTTTCATGGCAAATAAATTTCGGTGTCTCACGACACCTACCATTAACGCCTTTCTGGCATGATAGAAGACCTACCTCAAGTAGCTCTATGTGGACGGACGGAGGGCCAAAATTTTCTTAAAAAAAGATAAAAGAAAGGATGAATGCTTTAACATGTTGCTTAAAACGCTTCTTTAGTCATATATGAATACTCATGCTTCAAATATAAAAAGTTTATCATATTTATCAAGATTTACATAAAGTGGATTCTATCTATTGATATGTTATAATACACATTGATATGCTCAAACATAAATACCTCCTACTTTACTTGTCATATTCCCACCATGATTTACATACATACAGACATATGAAGACTTAAAAGCAAACACATAGAAATAAATTAAATATACTTGACATGACATATATTAAGAAGATATAAAAAAAAAATGGTTAAGTTAGAAAAGAAACTCACAAGTATAGTACAATAAACGTAACTTTGACGCAAGATTTAACTCAAACTAGTGTATAAAAGAGAAAGAAAAAATGAAGTCTAAAAGGGAAATCCTCTCTTATTTATAGCTTCCTCATCTCCTCATCTTTTCTTATGGCATCGACATGGCCTTCATAAATTGACGCAGGAAACCATCTAATGTTGCCATATTCATTACAGTATGGATGCATGGACATGTGGTATGCCCCAATCCTTATCTCTTTTTTTTTTTAAGAGGAAAATAAAGTTTTGCCATAATAAATTTAAGTATTTGTCCCCACTTGTCATGAGTTTGCATGGGAGGTATTTTACACCTCTTTTAAATAAATATTAACTCATATATTTTTATATTCTCCCCTTATCAAGAGAAATAAATGCAGGATTGATCATATGGGCTTTCAAAATGATCATTTTAGCTTTACTTTCTGATAAGAACAGGTTTTACCAAATCAAATTCCTAAATTCATTTTAAGTCCATCACTTTATATTTGATCATATGGGCTTCAAAATGATTTGTTTTGCCCTTTATATGATTTAACTTAAAAGATGGATTTTAGCCCAAATCAAATGCCTAAACTCATTCTAGCCATCACTTTATATTCGATCATACGCCAAAAAATGATCATTTTAAATTCTTTATATTTGGATTTGTAACATAAAGAAAAGGTTTTAGCCCAAATCAAATTCCTAAATTCATTTTATCACTTTATATTGATCATACGCCTTCAAAATGATTATTTTCCTTTATGTTTCTTGATTCACATAAAGAGGGTTTTTACAAATCAAATTCCTAAATTCATTCTGGCCCATTACTTTATGATTGATCAAGGCCCAAAAATAATTCATTTCAACCCTATACCTCATTGATGTGACTTAAAATATTTTGGCCAAAAAAATATGATATCATATTTCCAAAGATCAGATACATCTTCCCTGTCTTTGACCGGTCCCGTTAACAAAACTTAAAAATCTCATATCAAAACTCATGACACATTAATCAAGTCAAATACAAAATGAGATAATACTTGGTCTTCTGACCGTCCCATTAACAAAACTCAAAATGTATATGAAATTTAAACGAATCGAACTACATTTCAACTGTATTCAATGTCCATACAACATTTTAAAAGAAGATACTGTATGTGAAGTGTTGTTTCAAACAATGACAGCAAAGCAGATAAAACAAAAGAATGATGCTACATTTTCCTTGGTCTTGACGACCCCGTTAACAAAACTCAAAATCAAAATTGACATCGAAACTTTAACATTACATCTTAATGTCCATGCAATTTTCAAAGAACGATATCAGATGACGCCGGAGTAATTACTAAGTCAAATATAAAGAATAGATGCTACATAATCCGGCTTGTCTTCGACCGTCCCGTTAACAAAACCTAAAAAATTTATTATAAGAATTTCAAATTAATAATATCCGGTAGTTTAATATATATATAATATACGAATCAACCGACATACTTTTCTAAAATTCAAACCTCAAGAAGAAAAGTCCCAAACCCGATCCTCTATGTCAAACTAGAGGGACAAGGTTTTGAAGGATTATACTTGAGATAATTTAGACCATCCTCTCAGAAAAATGAGTAGACAAGCCTATCAATCGATATTAACCCTGTGATCGGTAATTATAATTAAGATTTCAATGATAAATGATCATATATTCAAATCTAAAATCAATCATAAAATGATCAAAATTCAAAGAAAATACAAAATATAAATAAAATGAAATGAATTATTTAAATTAAAACTAAAAATAAATAAAATAAATCCACCCTCCGCAATTGTTTGTCTTCTGACAAATTAAGAAAACTTTGCTCACAAAGAGTAATGTCAAATTAAATACATAACTACCTTCACACTCAAATATTCCTAAAGCTCGTAGCGACGCTACTGGTCCTTCGTCGTTGGCTGATAGGCACCACATAAATGCTACGATTGATTCTCCGACCGTGGTTCGCCGATAGGCACCACACTAAATTTGCCACTACGCACTCATGTTCCCCAACGGCTTTTTCGAAATGGAACGTAGAATGATGTATGCAAAAAAGCCCCGCCTAAGGCCGACTTATATTTGTCCCCTTAGACAAACTCCCCTGTCTACAAGGACACCTTTGACGATGAACCCATGCTTACCGAAGGATCCTTCTGGCCGTCATCGACTACCTCCTCCGACTAAGCTGACCGGATCGCGACCGGATGACTGAACCATGGATCTTGATCGGCCATCGCTCCCCACAAAAGTTTTAAGTTAAAATAATAAATTTCATAAGTTCTAAACTCCACTCACGCAATTATATACTGCTCTTTAACGATTCATCGACTAAATTTTAATCGAAAGTGCTCTCAAGAAGGTAATTAACTATTATAGAAACCCAAACCAGATATATAAAGTTCTCACCAAATGAGAACGAAATCTCGTAGGTCTTATCTACTATTCATCCGCTTCAAATTATCACCGACACTTAAACAACTCTTTCCTTTTTTCGAGGTCTATGAATTTTCTGATCCCACAAAACCGATACTTACGCTCAATTTCTATAACACGCAGTATCATATTCTACAAGAATGCAACACGAGTATATGAATTGATCAATGCTTATTTATGTTAAATATGAACGCTTATGTATTGATTTTTACATCATATAAGTTATCTTATTAAGTGATCATTATGATATATATTATTTAACGCTCATCCTAAAGCACTCTACTGACATATTACACGTACGCTTAAACATAAAGCTTGAAATACATGTAAAATAATATCTACTATACGACACGACATCTATCAGAAGATATCAAAATAGAAATCACAGCGGTAACTTTCAAGTCTATGCAGACAACTTAACCTTTTGCAAAGATTGAACTTGACTAGTAGACTAAAGAGAAGAGAAGATATAAAATAAGTTTCATGAGAGATGAATCCTCTTTTATTTATCTGCTTCTCCTTCATTTTATCTTTATTATGGCAAGATCGACATACCTTCTTGTCATAGTCAGACGCAAAGAAAATCATCTAAATTCATACCATTTGTCATATATCACACGCATAATGTATTTTACGCGACGCCTCAGGCATCATTATCCCTTCCCTTAATGCCATAAAAAAAGAGAGGAATGGATTTAAATGAAAAATAAACTCTTTTCCATATCTTCTTAATAAAATTTAATTGATTGGCCCCATTCACATTTGAGATAGCTGGCGCTGATTTTAATTAATCCACTTGTCTCTTAAATGACATATGACATTTACTCATATTTTGTCTTTCCTCCCTCTTATTAAGAGAAATGGGTTATGGATCATAGTATAATGGGCCTCAAAATGATTTATTTTATTTTATAACCTTCTGATTTATTGCATAGAAAGGATTTTTGCCCAAATATTCATATCTTGCTTAAATAAAAGGCTATGTTTATCTTGGATCCAACTTTACTTAATCAATGGGCCTTTAAAGTGTTATTTTCAGATCTTTCTTTGATTTGTTGCATAAAGGGGATTTTTGGCAACAACGTCATCATATTTCCAATCAAATCAAATTACTTTATTACTTTATGATTGATCAAAATGGGCTCCAAAATAATTTATTTCAATCTTTTCTTGATTGGTGGCATAAAAGGAGATTTTTGGCCCAAATGAAGTGCATATCATGTTCTCAAATAATTATGATTTTAGATTCCTCATTTTATTTTTTTTCAAAGTATCCATAAATCAAATATCTAGAAAGACATGATTCAAATGTAAGATAAATAAACAAAGAAAGATCTTATACTTCGGTTTGGTCTTTTAAAAGGGTTAACAAAACTCAAAATCAAAATTTGATATCGAAATTTCAACATTAGACATCTTAATGTCAATTTTCAAAAGCGGATATTCATATACATGTTGAAATAATTACTAAATAAATATAAAGAATAGATGTTACACTCGGTTTGATCTTGGGGCGTTAACAAAACTCAAAATCAAAATTTGACATATAAACTTCAACATCTTAATGTCCATGCAAAATTTTCAAAGACGATACTTACATGCATGTTGAAGTAATTACTAAGTCAATACAGACATATCTTACATCCGGTTTGGTCTTGGGGGTCAAGTTAACAAAATCTAAAATGTCATATCGACTAAACTTTACAAATTGACACTACATTTCAACTTGACATTTACGTGTACAAATAAATTTTAAAAGAGCATACTATGTATGTTGAAGTAATCATCATGTCAAATACAAAAGAATATATCTTACATCCGGTTTGGTCTTGAGATAGGTCAAGTTAACAAAATTTGATATTATAAAATTTCAAATTAATAATATCGAGAAGCTAATTACGTATATACAAATATGAATCATATACTTCTAAAATTCAAATTCTTGGAAGAAAAGTCCCAATCGATTCCATGTTCTAGAGTGGAATGAGGTTTTGAAGGATTATACTTCTTGAGATAATGAATTTAGACCTGATCCTCTGTAGAAAATCGGACAGTAGACAAGTCATCGATTGATATTATATGATCGAGAAGGGTAATTATAATTAAAATTTCAATGATAAATGATCATATATTCAAATCTAAAATCAATCATAAAATGATCAAAATTTAAATAAAATATCAAAAATATAAATAAAAATGAAATGAATTATTTAAATTAAAACTAAAAAAATCAATCCACTCCATATTTGTTTATGGGGTGACAAATTAAGAAAAGTTTTTCTTCGCGAAAGCGTCAAATCAAATACTAACTTCACACTCAAATATTCTAAAGCGTGGGGCGTGGCGTGTTCTGTCGCGTGGTTTTCTTGCGATATGACACCACATAAATGGTGGTTCACGAGAGCCTCGGTAGGGTGGTTTGGCATGATATGGCACCACTAAATTACGGTCCGCGCAGTATGTTCCTAGCTTTGCTCTTTGGTAGAAATGTAAAATGTATTTGGTTGGGCAAAAGCATGTTAGCTAAGGTTGACTTATATTTGTCGCTTGACAAACTCCCAAGTTTACAAGGACATCTTGGACGGCGTAACCCATGTGTTCTTGACAGGATCCGGTCGGGTTGGGTCATTCCTCCTCGACTAAGCGGACGGGGGGCGACGGACGAGACGGAACCATGGGATCTAGATCAGGTGTCATCGTTCCCACAAAAGTTTTAAAATTAAAATAATAAATTTCATAAGTTCTAAACTCACCACGATTATATACTCGTTTTTAACGATTCATTTAGCCTTGTCGAAAGTGCTTTCGGTATTGGGAGGATAATTAACTATAGGCATAGGAAAACGAACAGATATAAAATGTTCTCACCAAATGAGAGCGAAATCTCAGGTAGTGTCTTTATCTACTATTCATGTACGAAATTATCCGACATTTAAACAACTCTTTTCTTTTTGTTTTCCAAAAGAGGTCGGTGGCAAATTTTCGGATCCCACAGTCTTAAAGGCGGAGATAGAATTGTAAGTGCATATACTGAAGAGATTGTAAGTGAGTTATATCAGAAACTGTTGGTCCGTCATGTTTACAACATATATGTGGTGCCAATGCTTATTCCACATTATGCAAACAAGGTAGAAATTAATATAAATTAGCATGAGAAAGAAGTCTTTGTATTTTCTAATGCTGGGAGAATTCTAAGGCATCTAGTTATTGTTGAGAACCTGAAGAATGTGTATAGATTTAAAGGAGGATTTACATCTCTCCAGTCTCTTATAGATGCGAAAATTATTGAACTCATGGGCGTGGAAGAGGAAGAGGGCCGTTGAACTGTGTGGCGAATAAAGTATATTTATAAGAATGATGACAATCAGTCTATTGTTAACTATACCCATTGTGAATTGGATCTTTCATTCATACTGGCTCTAAATTTTGCAAGAGGGTCCTTTACCAAGCAGAAAAACATTCTCAACAAGCAATTGGCCTCTCAACAACAAATCCTGTTATCAAAGTGAATGCTCTCACTCACCAGATGTACCACCCATATGTTGACCTCCATGTATGCGCCATAAGTCAAGTCGAGCTCACAAGGTGAATTTGACGAACTTCAGCACGCAAATCGAGCTGAAATGTTCTCGATGGTGCCAAAAATAAGTCGAAAAGACCTCTGATCGATGAACGGACTTATCAGCGTTCAAAACGTTCGAAATTGTCGAATAGGCATCTTGCATAATTCGACGGCCGTCATCAGGAGAGTGCCGCCGACATATATCGAGGTCGGCCACGACGACGCTCAAACGACCTCCGCTCACAAAATTAATTAGCGTGATCGAAACGCCAAAATCTATCAAAGAGCTCGCGTTTCAATTAACGAAGTATGCGTGAATATCAAGCAATCAGATACAACAACACGTAAATCGGAGCGAAAATATACTTGATGGCACCAAAAATCAATCTAAACGACCTCCGATTAACGGACTCCGCCATCGCATTCAGAACGTCGAAATCGATCAGAATATGCATCTTGGATAATTCGACGGTCGACTGATTAAGGAGAGCCGCCGATGCGCTAACACGCATATCGAGGTCAGAAAGCCGCGACGATGTCCAAATGACCTTCATTCGTGAAGTTGATTGCGCCGTTAGTTTCGAAATGCCGAAGCCTATTAAATAAGATTGTCCACGCTCAATTTGGACGAGTATGCGAATATCGAAGCGAAATGAAACGCTGTAAGTTTGAATTGAAATTGACCCCAATTTGACGCCGACTTGAATCAAACGGCTCGACGCTAAACGAAGCTGCTATGCCGGAACATCAGAGTAACATAAAATTGACATATATATTGTCTATGTGACGATGTCGGCGCAAAAATTCAAATTAGGGCAAATAAAATACTAAAAAATATATATCCTATAAATACCCTCTTAAAATCCTAAACCTAATTTCCATTCTATTCCTCCTTTCTCAACCGACACCTCCTCCTTCCTCTCCCATAAGGTCTCTCTCTCTCTCTCTCTCTCTCTCTCTCCTCTCTCTCTGAAACCCATCATTGGCTACATTCTGCCACATTTTCTCGGAAGCATCCCGTCAAGATCAGAAGAGAAGCAGTATACATGTCACACATTAAGAATAATGTTCACGCCGCGACCAGGCTCAAACAGGCTGCGGCGTAAGCGCATCGCCAACTGCCTGCGGTGTACGCCACCGCCGGTGTCGGTCACGAACGCCTGCGAGTGTTCCGCGACACCCATGGCTCGGCCTGTGTTGATTATAGTTGACACGCTTTTGGCGGAGAAACTTCTTGCATATGTATAAGACTGTATACACCTTTCTTAGCGAACGGAAAATCTATTTCACAGATCTTAGCCACATATACGACTTTCACGTGGAATAGATTCTGGTTTATACCACCCATACACGCCTTTTCGATGTGCAAAGATATCGAAATTTCCCATATGAAACGTCATTTGTCAACGCCGCCAAACTTCACAATGACAGTGGACCTACATACTGATAAGAACTATGTCATGATATAAAATTATTATTTAAACTAACAGGTGTATAAGTTCTTACATCGCCTTTCTCGGAAACTGCTTTCAAAGATCTTGTTTCAATACATCTTTTTCGATGCGAAGACGATTCAATACCACCCATAACGCCTTTCTATGGGCAAAGATACATTATATAATGGACGACGTGACGTGTCAAAATCACAAATTTTTACACATGATTAATAAACCGCTTAATAAAAATTCAACAATAAACTAAAATTAATGTTTTAATTTGACATTCTAAATATATAAGCATGTACGCTTTCTCGTGATTGAAATATGTGTTTTCATACGTACTGAGAACCATATGTCTTTTCTTGATATTTGGGACGACGATCGATGTGTTACACCACCCATCCATACTTTCATGGCATGGTGCAAGCTAAACCTCCGCGAAACTCTTACGGGACGACATCTTATCATTTAAACGCCGTCAAAATTTTATCTAAAAATTTTATACTTAAAATAAAATTCACTCAAAACAAGCAATATTATATAAATTCCTTATATTTAAATTAATTAATCAAATACGCATTTGCCCCGACACTATAATCTGCTTAAACTTAGCTTCGAGACGCTTACGCGGCCGATTGAGAGACGAGGATTAACAAAACCTAAAATTCTAATGATTATATAATATCTTCACCCAATAAAATATTTCAGAAGTTAATCTCGTTATAAGAATAGATCCGATCCTCTATTATTAAATTAATAGAAATGACAATATCCAAAAAAGTGAAATAATAAACCACTCAATATGAAAATGAAAATTTTAATCGGAGGAATACTTCAATCAAAATATGATCATAATTTCAAAACAAATTAACTAGATTGAATCTTAATCTAAATGCAATTTAAAATATCATTTAGCTATAAATGCAAGTGAAATTCAATATTAAAGACTTAAAGGTAAAATTCAATTCACCTTCCGCCATTATTTGAGGTGGCAAGAAAATCCAAATACAAAGAAAACAAAGTCAAATCATGCAACTAAGATTCTCAAACAATCTCATGAAATGACGAACTTTCTGATCATGCTGAAGATTTTCACATTATGAAGCATGACCGTAGCTCCTGACTGATGACCAACACATTATATCACTTCATGAAATTAGATGCTTAATTCGCATTTGTTTTAAAATTTGGCAAAAAAAAAATGTTAAAGAAACTTAAGTTTTCTCCAGACAAACATCACCCGCGCTCTGTTGATTTTTGACATGAATACATGTGTTCGACAGATCTTTCTAGTCACTACCTTTTCGACTAAGTAGACTAAGGACCGATGATATAACCATGAGATCTAAAATCGAAGATCGTTTCATCCAACCATCCTCTTAAGTTAAATAACGAATTATAAATTCAAATCCTAAATTTTAAATTTATACTCGCTACATGATTTATATCTAACATCACCTTAATCGAAAGTTCTCTCAAAGATTGAGAGGATAATTAACTAGAAGGCTATAGAAAACTGAACTAGATCTAAAGTCCTAAAATGAGGCAAATCTGGTTGTGTCTTACTCTTTATTCCATCTGCAAAAGAGACACTTAAACACTCTTTTATTAAAGATAATTAATAAATTTTGACACCATAGAAGTCACTTTTCAGAAATATGGCAGTTGAGTGCTGAGTAGATCTGATTACTCTTGGGATAGAACCTTGTCGTAAGGCCTGAACTTTTCAATGGTCAAAATGCTGTTGTTGCAGTAATGTTTCAATGAATAAAGCCTTAGTACAAAGAGGGCTGTTTCGTACCGAACATTTTAGGACCTGAAGCTGATGTTGACAATAAAGAAACTTCCATACAACTTAAACTAAAGGACATGGTGAACTTTAGTAAAATGCAGAGCAAAAGGGATGTGTAGACAATCTTGAAGCTGATGGCCTGTCATATTGGTACAACCCTGAATAATGGACATATTGTTATAGTGAAGGTTGCATGCTGGAGAAGTTCATGGTATAAAACTTAAGCACATTGAGAAGGGTATGTTACAAACGGTTTCTCTTCAAATGATGAAGGGAAGAACTTACTTTGAGGTATGATCTCCTGATTGGGGAACAAATCAAGCAATGGTCAGAAAGGGGCTTTGATTTAGAGCACCAGGAAAACTTTCTTCACTGGCAAGTCTTTGATATTGTCATCAGCCCACATGCCTACCCAGGTAAACATCATGATGGTTGTTCGAGGCTGCTCTTGGTAAAGGGCTTGCCTACAGGGAGCAAATCTTTAATACATGATTATGAGATAATTTTTGAACTCAAGTCTAGTTATTTTGAATTGGAAGGGATCTGATTCATGACTTTTGTAATAATACAATTATTGTACATATTTAATTAATTATATTAAGTACTTAGTTATCTTAAGCTTTCTTAATTTTATTACGAGAGTGGAATATATTTCCTTATGAAATAGTGAATGGGGATTATTATTGTCTTTTTAGAACTTCTCCAGTAGAAAAACTCTTTGTATCTCCGTCATTCTTCTTCTGTCACCAGATCAATCAGTGCACATCACTTTACATGAGTGTTTCCACCTTCTGAAATGGAAACATATTCTCACCAGAGATATAGGGAATTGATATACTAATAGACCATTATTCTTGTAAGGACTTGCTTATTAGTATCTTTATTTGAACTTTATGAATAAAATGATCAAGCAATCAATAAGCTCACACACAATTGAGCATAGTAATAAAAGTTCTTTGTCATGATATCTTCATCATTTACATGAAAACGCAAGTTGGTGAAGGGTCATTGTTGGATTGATAATGCATGAGGTCCAAAAGTTGTTGAGGTCATTAATGACCTTGGGCTTTAGATAAGTAGATGAGGACAAGTTTAACTGAGACTTCAGGAATCTTTTCAGATTAACTGGGAGTGGTGAGGGACAAGGTCCTTGGAACTCTTATGAAGAGAACTGGTGGTGATGGCTTTACAGGATGGGGATACAGAAAAGATAGATAAGGATATTTAGAGGCTTAGAAAAGGCAAATGCATTGATGCACTGCTGTAGCCCAGTTTCCGCCTCAAATGGAGCATTCTATACGCAATTTGAATGTCCATCCAAGAACCTCCAGAGCCTGTTTTGGTGGCGGATGGTCCAATGCGCTGCAAAACTCCCACCAGACAGCCTAAATGAGATTCATTGCATATTAAACTGGCTTAAGTGTACTGGTTCATGGTTTGTCTAGTTACCCCCATTGCATATTTGTGGAGTTTGTGGTTTTTTAAAATTTTTTCTACACATTAAGCATGTTTTGATCGTATCAAATTAGTTACTCGGCCATTTAGTTAAGTCTCACGATATTACAAGTTTGCTTCCAGGTCTCATCATTTAGTTAAGTCTCACGATATTACAAGTTTACTACGACCCAGACATGGAGGTTGATGGCTTCACGGATTATATTGATGATGCCATATTTTTCAAGGACAACTCAAGCTAGGAAATCTGATGGAGCACGGCATGATGATGAGTCGGAACTCCTTACTGGGAGCTTGATGAAGATGTCAAAGAAGTTCAACAAGTACAGGGATGGCTAAGCTCAGGCTGGCTGTGAAGTCTTTGAGGAAGGAAGTAAGGGCATGGTTTGATGAAGACATTAATGGAGGTAAGAGTGCAGCTTCATATGCAAAGGCATCAGCTTGTTATCATGTTACATATCACCCAGATTACTGGGGAACATACAATGAAGGTTTAAAGAGGCCTCATTTTCTGAGCTTTCCTTGGTGTCTGTATGATAAGCTCATTACTATAAAGAAGGAGAATATGGGTAGTAGGAGAGTTATTGCTTCCCAGCCAGAAGCGCTGCTGAGCCACCGGATGGAAAGGGGATTGAGAGTCTAATAATATAAAAAAGTGTGGGTTTGTATGGCAATATGCTAGAGATTTTCTGCATTAGTGTGTTTTGTTTCTGAATCCTTCGAAACTATTAGGGGCTTAGATGAAATTTGGCCTTATTTATTTTGAAAACTTTAGTATTTGCATGCAATGGCTTGGTTGTGTATTTGATTTTAAATAAATCACTTCAATTTTACTGTAAATAAATGCTAACCATCTGAAAATATCTATTTGAAGTTATTATCAGATAAACAACTTTGTTTATAATATAAATTGTGATTGGTTCAATGCAATCTTGCTTAAATAAAATTTGATGTTTTATAAGATCATCAACAAGGACAATTTTTTTTTTTTTTTTTTCACATTTTCATTTAATTCAAGTCATCAGATATGCATGGATGTATGCAGATATCAAGAAATTCTGTCAGCATTTACATGCATCAAAATGAGATCTTAAATGTTTTTTTGCTAAAATTATTACTTAAAAAACATCATTATTAAGTCATTCAGTTTATTTATTTTATTAACTTCATATTATTTTAACCGATACCAATGAATCAAATAAAATCTAAACCAAATTACTGTCTATTGTTCTCCGTAATCTGTAAATCTGATAGATGCACTTTGTTTGAAAGCTTTACAGCCTGTGTTTTAAAAATGGACCGGACCGGCCGATCCGAATTTTTTAAAAATCGGCTTTTGCATTAATTGAACCGGTCAAAATCCCGGTTTTGAAAAATCGGCGGGTTTAATTAAATTATATAAATATTTTATTTAAATATTAAATTTAATGAAATATGTTTTAAAAATATTTTTAGATAAAATTATATAATTTTAAAATTAATATTATAATTATAAATTAACTTGAATTAAATAAATAACATATCAATCAAATTATTTTAATTATATTATAAGCTCATTTTTAAGAGTTCTATTTTTTTATATAAATAATATAACACTATCTTCTTTTTATGATGTGAGATTAAAATAATTGAATATAAAAAAAATATTATTAAGAATAAAAATGGGTTTAAAAATGTAAGAATAAAAAGATAATATTTTAATTATTAACTTTATATTTTTATTATAAATTATAATTTATAATATATATATTAAAGAATATAAATTCATAATATTATTTTATAAATATTTTATAATTTTTAATATACTTTTTTTTATTATAATCTTATATTTTTATATTATAAATTATATTTATATTCATAAACTTACATTATCAAAAATTTTAAATTTTAAATCTTTTAATATACATATGTCATGATTTATAATAATGTTTAAATATTTTATATATTATATTTTTATTATAAACTATAATTTTAATAAATTATATCTTATGATAAATTATATTTGTATTTATAAATTCATATTATCAATTTTTAAGATTTTAAATATATTTAATATATATATAATTAGAATTATAATATATATATATAATTATATCTTTTAAATTTTATATCAATCTTAAAATAATAATTATTAAAATATTATTTATATATTTATTTTATTTATTTATTCATATATTTATATTATTTTATCTATTAATTAAATTAATATTTAATATTTTTAATTTTAATTAAATAATCCGGTTTAACCCCGGTCAAACCTTTGAATCTTGAACATCTGTCTCTTCCGGTTTTATGTTCGGTCATATTTTCACAACCTTTATAGCTCCTTGTGTTTTAAAAAATCGACGACCTGCTTCAACTGAACCGCCATATACCCCGAATTTTCAAAATCGCTTGATTGAACCGGCCAAAACCGGTATGAATTGTCGGTTCAACCGGTGAACCAGTCCATTTTGAAAAATTGTTTAATTAAATTATATAAATAATTTATTTAAATATTAAACTTAATGAAATATGTTTTAAAATATTTTTAGATGAATTTATATAATTTTAAAACTAATATTATAATTACAAATGAATTTGAATTACATAAATAACATATCAATCAAATTATTCTAATTATATTATAAGCTCATTTTAAGATATATATATATATATATATATATATATATATATATATATATATATATTTAAAGAATATAAATCATAATATTATTTTATAAATATTTTATAATTTTTTTAATATACTTTTTTTATATTATAATCTTATATTTTTATATTATAAATTATATTTATATTCATAACTTACATTATCAAAATTTTTAAATTTTAAATCTTTTAATATACATATGTCATGATTTATAATAATATGTTTAAATATTTTATATATTATATTTTTATATTATTTATATTTAACAAGGTTCTTAAAATAATTTTTATTCTAAATTTTATATTTTTATTATAAACTATAATTTTATTAAATTATATTCTTATGATAAATTATATTTGTATTTATAAATTCATATTATCATTTTTTAAGATTTTAAATATATTTAATATATATATATATATAATTAGATTTATAATATAGATATAATTATATCTTATTAAACTTTATATCAATCTTAAAATTAATAATTATTAGAAATATTATTTATTTATTTATTTATTTATTTATTTATTTATTCATATATTTATATTATTTTACCTATTAATTAAATTAATATTTAATATTTTTAATTTTAATTAAATAATCCGGTTCAACCCCGATCAAACTTTTGAACCTTGACCTCTGATATAGAGTTATATCAGAAGCACTAAGATAATTATGCAAGGTATTAATATACTGGATAAAATTATAATATTTATGTAAAAAATTGTATGGTAATTTTTTGAGGATTTATATATCACTTTTTTCTTATGTATTTACATATATAATAATAAAATTTTAATTTTTTATATATAACACCTCAATCTTTAATATCATATAAAATACTATCATCACTTAAAAAAAAAATGAAATGCACTTTTTTTAAACATAGGAAATTAGTAGATATGTAAATATCTAAATTTAGGTATTAGATATATAAATGCATTAGTATTATGTGATATGTATGTAAATCTTTTTTTTTTTTTGTATTATAAATGGCATTCAAAATGATTGTTCTCTTTTAAAAATCTATTGACAGGCAAATTTTACAAAATTAAATTTATGAAATATTTTGATATTCAGAGTAAATATATTAGAAAAAACCTTTTATCATAGACTTTAGAGAAGATTTATCTATATATTATATATTATGGGTGCATATGGGACGACGATATGGTGTGCATTGCAAAAATACATCGCAAGAGTCATTTGAAAAATTACATTCTGACCGCATTTTGGAGAATCTGCAATGAAAAAATTATATTTTTTAATCTGACTCAGTAGAGTGCAGTGTCGGCCGAAAACTATGATTTCAATTTTTTTTAAATAAAAAATTATAATATCATCTTAACTTCTCAGATAATAACTTTTCTGCAATAACTTCACCACTGCATTTCATATCATTGCAGGTGCCCCAAACAAATCCTATATCTAACATTGCCTATATTATCTAAATAGTAAGTCAATTTATAAAACAATCATAAAAAAAATCTCAAATTAAGATTCTACATCAAATTGTCCCATTGGATTTATTAAATTAAACTTTATAGATTTAATTGAATCCTATTTGTATGAGGGTTTGTTGTCATGTAATGAATAAAGTTGATCGATCTTATCAACTATAATTATTACATTTTAAAGGTTTTTTCGTACATGATCAGCGATATTTTCTGCATAATTTCATATTTTAATGACCTCATCCAGTTTCCTTCCCTCTGCTTTTCTCCAACATCTTAATTTCATATTGATATCCAATGCATGAGTAAGTGCACAAACATAAGAATCAATCAATACATAATATGTAGAAAAGCAATATAAAGAATGAATAAATAATTTATCACAATATGATTTATTACATTCAAGTATGTTAAAAAATATATTTATAGTTTTAAGTAATCCTACCGGTGACATTAAACAAGTCTAATTTAGTTTAATTAAATTCAATGTGAATTGATTAACTCAACTATATTATTTATATAATTTACTCACAAAATAATCTTAAACTAATAATAATGATAAAATGAATAAACTATTATAAGAATGAATATTAATAATTTAAATATAATTAAATAAATGAGCATAATATCAATTATAATATTCATTATATTATTAATCACATTAGCATTCAAATCATTTAAGTAAAATGACATCTAAGTATAATAAAATTAAGTTTATAAATATTTTTTGACAAAAATATATTAAAGTGGTTTGGCTAACTCAAGTATATTGTGTGCAACCAACACTTGAATTAGAATTCTACTGCTTTAAGCTTGCCTCATAAACTTCCTCTATAATTGAATATGAAAGCAGGTCCATTTTGGCAATACAGATTTTTGTTTTTCTGTGTAGAAAAAATATTTAACAGATATCTAGAATCAATATGAACAAAGGTAGCTTCCTAATGAAATAATGATAGTTTGCGATAGAAAATCACAGAATAAAAATTTTACGCTTTAGCTTTATTATGAAATTCAGTACACACACAGATGTTTGAAGAATGAACAAGAACACTCCAAAATTTTTATGTATAAAACCCCAAGAGGAAAAATCAGCTAGCAAGAAAAAATTTTTCACTATGTATATGTTTTGATAAAAGTCTTCCGATAACGGATTACAGAATCAGAGAGAATGGTCGACAATGGAATCCCAAAATCGGTAACAAATATACAACAATGGTTAAAGTTATAACTTGCGATGATGATAACAATGGCCCAACAATCGGACCGGACGGGTGGTGAACCACGATGACCGATAACTACGGCGGTAGTTGGTGGTCGATGACGACGATGATCGATGGTGATGGCTGACGGCGATGGTCGGCGACGGTGGTAGGCGGCGGTGACCGGCGATGGTGGTTTGTGGTGATGACCGCGACGGGTGGCGACAACGCGATGATGGTGGTAATGGCTGGTACGGTGCAGCGAGTGCACCGGTGCGGTGATGACCGCACGGTGGTTGACAACGACGAGGACCGTGGTGGTGGGCACACGACCGCTGAGTAGGCACGATTATGCTTGAGGATTTTAAAGCTTTAGAGCTCTCTTTTCTTTAGGCTCCCCATGAGAATGAGGCTATTTATAGATTAGAGGGATGACATTTTTGTAAATGCATGCAAAATCCAAACCACACAATCGGATGGTTCAAAATGATTCCCTTGATCATCTGATGTATTTTAAGTATTTGAATGCTCAAATAAAGTCAGAATCAAGAGATCTTAGGCTTGTTAGATCCGCTCGTCAAGACACTCGATTTGATCATAGGCACTCCATATTTAAAAATTATTTAGAGATTTAAATGATATCCCAAAGTTTCCAATGATATTTTAAGTGCTTGATATGGACTAGTTTAGACTTAGGATTAGATTACTTTTGACATCAAGATTCGTGTTTCGATTAGTGAAATTTTTAGTATCATATCAATTGTCCTCTATTTTTGGATGACATTATCTCTATCATCCAAAAATTTATGTCAAACGCACACCGATGAGCATTTTTTTTCAATTTTTTTAGTATTTTTTCCGTTTCTTTCCGTTTTTTTTTTTATTATTTTTTTTTTTGCCCCTATAGTGGGCCTATAAAAACCCCCCTAGAGTCAAGTAAGGAGACACAACTCTCATATGCTCTAGTGTTCCTCTGCATTAGATAAGAAATCATCTAGCAGAAGTTCAAGGGCTAGAGTAAAAAAAAAATTCTTTTCTTTTTGTCAGCGAAGTTTTGACATTCTTCTTAAGAGAATGTCATTCGTTTTGCTGATCAAGACCCGTAGCTCATATGTGAGCTCCCTCGAGAGACATCAACTATCCTCGTCACCGAGTGTTTGGAGGCGATCAAGGCCCGTTGTTCATATGTCGAGGCTCCGGTTTTCCCTCGAGAGATGCATCAACTGCCCTCATGTTAGAAAACCAGTTGCAGTAGAATAAATGTTTATGCTTTAACTTTATTGTGAAATCCAAAACACATACAGATGTTTGAAGAATGAACAAGAACACTCCAGAATTTTTATGTGAAAAAACACCTAAAGATGGGGAAAACATCACGGGGCCTAGCCCAGTAAAAATTTTCCACTATGTATCTGTTTCAGAGTACAAAGTCTTCGATAATGGGATTACATAATTGTATATTTGTTGTGGCGTTGATGATGATGGCGGGCGGCAAGATGGATGGTGGCCGGTATGATAATGGCGAGATGGCAACGATGGTCAGCGGTAGTCGGCGGTGGTGACCTATGGCGGTAATTGATAGCGGCGATAATTGATGGTGGTAGCTACGGCGACAACCGGCGATGGTGGCAGCAGTGACATGGATGGTGGCAGCGATCCGTTAGCGGTGATGGCAGTGATAACGGCACGGTGGTTCAACGATGATCGATAGTGGTGGCCGACGGCGATAGTTGGTGGTGACCGCTGCGGCAACAGACCGATGGTGCAACGATATTGCTGCGGTGGTCGGCGGTGATGATTGGCGATGGTGGTTGGCGGCGATGAGATCGGCGGTGGTGGCCGGCGGCCCGGCGGCAATGTGAGCCGTTGAGTGGTAACGCGATTATGCTTGGAGATTTTCAAACTTTAGAGCTCTCTTCTCTTTAGCAGGCTCCTCATGAAGAATGATGAAATTTATTATAGATTAGAGATGGCTTGTAAATACATGCAAAATTCAAACCACTCTAACGGATGGCTCAAAATGATTCCCTTGATAATTTGATATATTTTAAGTATTTGAATGCTCAAATGAAGTCAGAATCAAGAGATCTTGGGCTTGTTAGATCCGGCTCGTCAAGACGCTCAATTTGATCATAAACACTCCATATTTATGAACTGTTTAGGGATTTACTGAAATCCCAAAATTTTCAATGGTATTTTAAGTGCTTAATGTGGACAAGTTTCGACTTAGAATCATATTGCTTTTAACATCATGATTCATGCTAGTGAAATTTTAGTGTCATATCGGTTGTCCTTATTTTTGGATGACATTATCTATCATCCAAAATATATATCAAATAATAACAAATTCTTCAATGAAATTTGTAGGTTCAACCATATAGTTTGAGAGAATAAATATTCATGAGTGCAAGATTATGATCGACGGGTGCGGGGCCGGTGCGTCGGTGCCATGGCGCAAGCTCAGGTTCTGGGCCGGACTCTCTACCTATGAGTGCTGGAAAAAAATCTTTTTTTCAAAAGAAGATCGAGCTTGATAAAAGAAAAAAATTTACCATTAGCCCTCAACTTCTACTATATAATTTCATCATCGTGAAGAATACTAGAGCATATGAGAGAAAGATGTGTCTCCTTACTTGACCCTAGGGGCGGTTTTTATAGATCCATTATAGGGGAAAAAATAGAATAAATTAAAAAAAAACATCATCTCCTCATTATGGTTGGCGTTTGCAAGTCATTTAATTAAAAAAAAAACTCTCCTTATTATGATATTTAATTAAAAAAATCATCTCCTCATTATGGCATTTAATTAAAAAAAATCCTCTTATCATTATGACATTTAATTAAAAAAAACCTCTCTCCTCATCAGGGGCGGATCCAGAAATATATTTCAATAGGGGCACAATAACATAAAAACTAATTTAGTTTAATATAAAAAAAAATTAAAATATCTCATATAACAAAACAAAAAATTAAACCTTACAATAACATAATTTTTTTCATATAAGATATCATTAATAACTTCTTCATTCGAAGTTTTCGTATTTTGAAATCGTTACAATCAATTCTTATCAATATATCTTTTTAATATATGTAACAAGATAATCATTCATTAAAAAAAATCTCTATTGCTCAAAAGATTCTTTATTCATTGCAACTGCAGTTTGATTTCATTAACAAATTAAGATGTGGTTATTGATATACCTTAAGCCTCTATTGAGGATTATTAGATTAGATAAATGCAGTTCAAATTTTAGAATGATGGGTTTGATCATTGATTAAGAGATCAAAAGATTTGTTGAAAATATGCCAAGTGGTCAAGAAAATTTTGAGAAGATTGGAATGTTGCTGAGAGGATTTCTTAAAGTTGAGAAAAGGCTCTTATGGCTTAGAGGGTTCAAAGTTCTCAAGAGGACTTCCCTACTAGGAGTCATGATAATTTATTGTTTGCGTCCATTTTGTCTTTCCATAAATAGCACAAATTTAAATTCTTGAATTCTATAATAAGTTTCTAGCTTTTTTGTAACGGATGTTTTCTCCAATATAAAGATGTCATTGGTAGAAAGGGAGATGATGAATTATAAAGGAAGACATGAGCTTCTAGGAGAAATTGAACTAAAGAGAGAAATCAAAGAAGAGAGTACTTTAGTTCTTCCTTCTTTTATAATTTTTCTAGTCTCTTTCTTGAATAAAATAATAGTGTTCTTATCTCCAACATAGAAACCAGATTGCTGCTATTTTTTCAAGACCCCAAAAAAATGATTTGACTACTTTGCCATTGCCGAACTCTGAAGTATAATGAAGATTTAGTTTAACCTTCTTACATATAAAGAAAAATAGTGGATTAAGGAGTAAAATATAAAAAAAAAAATGCTAGGTATGCAAAATTATATCATGGTGTCACCTCTTTTTGTATATTAATTTTAAACAATAGATTTTTATATTATATATTAATTTTAAACATGAAATAACATATGGTATTCAAGTCTGCCTCTTATTATCAACTTATATCTTGAAGACATAATTATATATTAGTATTATTAGTTATTTATCATTTCAAAATAAATATCTAAACATAACTTCGATTCTAGAACTCTTTTGAGCAAAAAAAAAAAAATCTCATTCATAAATAAAGATTATTAATTTGACTAATGATCCCATTAACAATAATATTAAATTATTTTATGAAAATGTACTTATGCATCATTAAACTATTATATATGTATATATTTAAATTCTAAATCTTGATATGTACTAGTGTATTTATATATATAATTTTATCTTTTAATCATATCAAAATAACAATAATATTAACTTATTTAAATGGAATTCATATTTTTTCTGTATAAATTTTGTTGTGATATATTATAAGATTATATGTACAAATTTAAATATTAGACATAAATAAATAAAGAATTAATAATCTACATATAAATTCTCTTAAATTACATGAGTATGACAATAACTTCGGCATTTAAATATAAAAAAAGGGAAACTCTTGTACATGTCCCTTATTAAAATTATTTTAAACTCATTTAAAATAAATGAATCTTGTCATTATAGATATCCTTATCATAATTACTAAAAATCAAAAAAAAAACAAAAACATGCTTAGTGAACATCAAAAATATTTTATACACCATAACACCAAGTGCTATATTATGGCAATCTTGCGCAACAAAAGAAGCAATATTATGATGCTTTTAATATCAAGATATATGTTTAAAAATATGCATAAGGAAGTTACAGAAGGAAGAGGAGTTGGAAGAAGCTTGTGAGAATGGTCGAGAGAATGGCACAAATCTCGTCAGCTTGAGCTTGGCTGCCGATGAAGCTTGCGAGAGGCACTGAGGCGGGGAGCTGGAAGAAAGAAGAGGCGGCTTGCCGACTTATGTGGAGTTGAGAGTAGCGGCATCAATTGTGCAAGATGATGGGTTCGGGGTTGGGAGAAAGAGAGATAGGCTGGGGGAAAATCTAAATGTAATTTTTTATTTATTAATATGATAGCCCGGTGGGCTAGTGGTGGTGATGCATTGCATCCACACCCTTGAGAATCATATGTATGAGTCTGCGATTAAAATAACTAAAAAAAAACAAGTAAAGTTAGAGATCAACCGATAATGTGATGAAACTTTTTGAATTTTTAGTTCAGTTTTTGAATATCTTAAGACCTAAAATATACCCTAATGTTTTTTGACATAAAAATTTACAAGTATGAAAATATTTCATGACTTGAAAAATTTTACCTCATGAAAATTGCAATCAAGAGGAAACTTGCAAATCGCGCTTAAACATCAATGTAGAGATCCCCATTAGGGAGAGAGTCAAGTCCTCCTTGATCATAATTTCATATTTGGCCTGCACTGATTTATCAAAAAAGTGATTTTGAAGGTTTGGCTCAGTATGCTTATAAAATTATGGCAATTCATCCGCCCACTTATCTGGATTATCAGAGATTTTTATTTTAATCACATTTATAATAAACTTGCTTGTAGCTTCCCACTGTTCGTTGTTCTGTGGTTGATTAACAGATTTTTTTTTTCATAACGGTTAAGCACCGAATCATAAATATGATATAAGTAAACTTTAATCTTTTTGACAAACAATAAATTTTAAATTTTTACTAAACTTGATGAGGTAATGATTTGTTTTCTATAAAATAAGAAAAAAGTGGGGGGAAAAAAATAGCCGCTCTTCGTTCGAAAATGCTCTGCTTCCTCAAATCTATTATCCCTGCACTATTTCTCCACCTGCTTCCTCGATTCAATGTAAATCCACTCCAGCAACTACTTTTCTCCCTTCTCAGGTAAAACTCATATCCTCCTCTCTTAATTCAATGACCCTCAAACTCAGCTCCCTCAACCTCTTATCCCTCTCTGCGAACTTACGTAATATTCCTTCATCCAATCTTGTATCTCCCAATCCTTTGATCTGGAAGGTCCATCCATGCCCAAATGCTGATGGGTTAATCCTTACCTATTTGCAAATGAAAATTCTCATGCTTTATGCTAGAGTGGCGGAATGATGTACTTATGAAAATGTTTGATGAATGAGAAAAACTTGGAACACAATGATCCTATTCAAGGGAAAAAGATCATGAGGAGGTTCTCAAACTCTTTTCTGAATCGAGAGATGGAGCATCCCCTAGTAAATTTACATTCCCAAGTGTGATTAAGGGATGCATTGCTGGATGAGAAAGAGGGTGTTTCTCAAGTTGAGTTTGATAATTGGTGGTGAATAGCAATGAAGTTGTGGGCTTTAGTTGATGGGTATCTGGATTTGGATGGATGAATGATGGGTTCTTTGCTGATGAGATTCATGGAGATAATGTGATCGGTTGGAATTCTATTCTTGGGGTTATGTGAAGCTTTCAATGTTCGAGAAACTTGGAATACTTTTCATGAGATGCTAAGTGTTGGTGATGTGCCGATCACTTCATTTGACTATTATAAGGCGTGTGGCTCTTGAGATCTTTGAGTAAAAGCTAGTGCATTCAAAACTAATTATTTACGGGTATGAATTTGATGTTTTGTAGAATTCTCTTATCGATATGTATGCATGTGGTGATGAATATAGTGAGGATGGTGTTTGAACTAATGAGGGAAAAGAATCAAGTCATTTGGAACTCTATAATAACTAGCTATGCTCACCTTGGGTTCCATGAAGGCTCTTCATCAATTCTCAAGAATGCAAGATTCCGGTCATGATGTGATAGGTTTAATTTGAGTGGTCTCATGGCATCTTGCATTGGCGATTTGGATCTGGTAGCGGTTTCATGGTTACCTAATAAGATCCTCGATATTGATGTAATACTTGGTATTGGTTGTCGATATGATGCAAAGTGTGGTTGCCAAGAAAGCTCACCATGCCTTTGATAAATTGGATGAGAAAGTCTCATGGAATGCTCTAAGTTCGAATATGTAGAAGAGATAATGTAGAAGCTAGTTCATCTCTATCATAAGATGAGATTAGCATTCTGCGACCAATTCACCCAATCTAACTCTAAAACTAATAAGCCTATCTAGGAAAGCGATTCATGCTTACATGATTAGAGTTGAGACTAAACTAAATGTAGTAGTGGATGGTTGACATGTATGCTGATGCAATAGATTAAAAAAGTATTTTCTAAAAAAAGAAAAATAATACTCACAAATTCTTTGATGGATGGACACGAGCAAAATGGTAATTATTATATATGTTTATTCTATCAAATGCAACTTAATGGGATAAAGCAGATTGTTTTCTTTAGGCGATTGCAATCTCTTCTTGCATTAGCCTTCGGATATAAGCGACAAATTCATAGCTTTATGATTAGAAACATCGAAGATCATAAAATTCTTATGCATGCTTTTATTTGTATGCAAAATGTGATTCCATGAACTATGCCTATAAGGTTTATGAGAAGGCTAGAAAAAGATGTTTATCTCAATAATGTGATGATATGCATTGTTGGCATGGAAAAATCGATGAAGCAAGAGGCTTTGATCGGATGAGCAAATTAGTTTCATGGAATATGATGCTAATGGGATACTCAAATGTGATTTCAAGAGCGAGGCCTTGTTCTTTAGAATGACCAAAGAAGGGGTGATTTATGAACCACTAACTCTTGTTCCTTTGTTTAACCTCGTGCAAGCATGGATTGAACTTGGGAAGATGCTTCATACCATTGTGATCAAGAGGTTCTCTTATAGTAATTTTAGGCCGGTGCAATGGTTGACATGTACTCAAAATGTGGGTTACTAGAAGATGCTAGAATGTACTTTGATCACATGAATGCGAAATATGGTATGAATTCAATGATAAGTGGATATGGAAAGCATGGACAAAGCGGTGAGGTCTTTGAGCTATTCAACCAAATGCAGAAGAAAATGTAAAACCAAGCGTGTAACCTTCCCTCTCTGCTTTGACATGCACGTGGGCAAGTTGAAAAGGAATAAAGCTCATCGATGTTAGAGGAACATGAAGTTGAGGTTATGAGCACTACACTATGTGGTGGATGTTTTGAAGCGATGAAGAAGCTAATCAAGTAATCAATAAAATGCCAATGAGCACGATGTCAACCGGGAGCCTTGCTTAACTTGTCTCATAAAGAGGTTGATTTATCATTTCATAGAAGCTCTTTGAATTAGATATGCCACTATATTTTGATCAAACATCTATTCATGATACTGGAAGGATGATCATATAAGAGAGCATGAAATCAAATGAAGAAGGAATGTTGGATCATAATGAGTCACACCTTCATCTTTGATCGAAATCATCAACTTCAAAATCTAGGACTTTGAAGATTTAACAAGAAAGATGAAGAGAATCTACTTCTTCTTTGTTTTAAATGTGGATGACTGAGGAATACTTGCTTGACATAAATTACTTGGCCTATCTCATTAAGCATAGATGCTTTTATTTAAAACTTATGCATATGTGGTGATTGTCATATTGCTATTAAACTCATATAAGATTAGAACCATATTATGAGGGACAATAATGTTTCACCATTTCAAAGATAATTACTTCTTGTGGGGATTATTGGTGATAGAGCTCACTAGATTTCATGGATAAGTTTCTTATAACAATGCGATTCTTTAAATATGGAACTCTACCAACTTGAATCCTAAGAAGGTATTATCTTACTATATTTAACCGTATAGATATCTTTTATTTAATTTTAAAATTTTGGATCACAAGATTAATTAGATTTTCATAATTTATTGGATTGATTCTCACTTTGTGCATAATGAAACATTCTTCATTTATCCCAACCTTTTCTTGAACTTTTGAAAACCTTTGTTATAAACATGATCCAATTCTACTTTTTTTTTATTTAGATCCACGTTATTTAATGCCCAATTGTTTCGATCTTATCTGTGATTTGAATTCAACTAATGCTTCCTTGATTTTATATGTAGATGTCCTTTAAATTATGTTGTTGCCCATATAATACTCATGTGTATATATGTATTGTTTAGAAATAGGTTGCATCTTATATAGACTATATCCATGATTATGCTATCTTTATCTAAGATGCCTACTAAAATAACTATTACAATACGTTATCACTCTTTTTCAACCCTTTGATTCTAGTTAATTATTTTTGAGCTCTCTGCCTTTGTTGCTCGATCTTCATATTTTTTTCCTTGGTCACATTGTGTAACTTTTTGTTTGTTGATGAAGATCATTTTTCTTGAGCTATGTTTCATGCACCATACTTTTGGATTTGGTCTTGGTCTTTTCTCTTTAAATCTGAGAGAAAGTATGATTCTCATTTCCATGATGTCCAAATATGTGAATTTTGAAGATTAGATGCGAGAAAAAATTCATCATATATAGGATGAGTCATAATGGACAATCGTGGCTTGTACACTACAAATATCTTTGAAGTTGCAAGATGCCTTTTGTCTTCTATTGCTTGGCTTGAGTGAATCATTGAGCTGAATAAAAGATCTCGATCACATTGAGCTGACCATTAGAACACTATGATGTTGATCTATTCATCAATCTTAATGAGGTCCATCGAGCGTTCTCATAACCCTTAGTTGGATCGATTATTTCTAATTGTCTTGAGCCACGGAACAAGTTATCCGTTAATAGTCATGAACATGGTTCTTAGAGCTTCGGTCATGTTCCAATTGTTAAATTCAAGATCATCTATTTTAGATGCTTTGATTCATGTCTTGTTAAATTTATGAGTCTCACTTGCCATATAGAAAATTATAAGCATAATGATTGAAGATTTCTACCGTTAATAATCGAGCTTTTTTAGCATTCCATGTAGTCTTCTTTGAGTGAAATTTATTTGAATATGTCTATTAAGAGTTCTAATATAAACTCATAAAATATTGAATGATAATAAAAAAGCTTATCAACTTAAGCTAAAATGAAATTACAAATCATAAATATTCATCAATTTTGGCATTTGAAATTGTCTTCCAAATTTGACATGAAATACAATGATAATAAGAATCATGGAGAAATAAGTAAAATATTACTTGAGGTCATGTATCCTCTTGTAGCTCAATGTGTTAGATAAACATGGCTATAGTCATGGGACCAACTCATGCAGAGTAATAAATGAAGCCACCCTAGAGGCCTCCTCAAAACAAACATCTAAGGTATCCTCAGCACTCTCGCATTAAATATTAAGATAAACTTAAGAGCATAAAATAAATATTTCAAATCAATAAAATGACTTACACCATAAGAGTCCAAGAGAAGAGCATCTGTAACTTTTCCATGAGACTATACACTTGATAATAATATGATAACAAAAAGGTGTTCAATCTCTTAGTCAATCTCAGGAAAGTGTTCAACCCCGTAGAAAATATAGTTTCAAATATGGATTATATGACTAAATATGTATTTTGAAAACCTCTACATTCATAAGATTATAGGAGAAGCATTGATCATGGTCCTCTAATTAATATACAGAGGAGATTAGTTAGTCTCACTTTCAAGTGAGACAACTTGCGAGCAATTCATATCTGAGAAAAAATGGTTTATTATTTTATTTATTAAAGAGTAATCAAGCACCTCATTAATGGTTTCATCTCTAATGACACTTTCTCAAAAAATAATGAACTAAAATCATTACCTATCCAAACAAAATTGCAAAAAGGTGGTAACTTCATATATCAATAAAAGCTTTCCAGATACAAGAAAGCATATAACAATACTAGTTATTCATAAATAAAAATATAGAAGTCTAATGGTCTAACATTGAATCTTGAATGACCATGGAACGTAGATCTTAGTGATCCTATCAAACAATTAGCCATTCAGCCATCCTTCTTACCCCACCCCCACCAATTTCCATCAAGTTGTTTGTAGTCTTTGACACTTGAGAGCATCCTTTTAGTTAAAACATTATGACTTCAAGAATTCTTAATCTTGGGATGAAATTAATGGAACATAATGTTGATTCAAATGATGCCAATCCAGTTACTTGTTCCATTGGATGTTCAATTAATCTCTTCAAGGTTTGATCAAATGCTTCTTTACTAGATTATCATTTTTACATCATGCATTATAGGATTTGCTCAAATCTGATGCAAGTACTAGAAAGAGGAGTTATATCTACTAGTTGATAGCTCTATGAGCTTAAGTGTAGAATAAAGTTCAAATCTTTTGAGCGTGAAGCCATCATCAATGCTCAAAATAAGTCCATCAAAAATACAAAAGTACAAACAAATAGAATGGATTTAAACATCAAAAGTCTAGAAAATTATGAGAACAATAAGAAGGAACCACTACTACAAAACTAAATTAATCACGTCAATCAGATATATATGAGCAACAAAGTTTGCATAATTATATGTGGCTAGCAGAATTATTCCCAATTTAACCTAGAAGGTCACTTCAACTTACATCAGATTGATTCCATCTATAACAACGCATTTAGCTACCCTCACCATATTTGGAACTCCATGAAATGAGTATATCACTTGTCTTGTGATTTCTTGAGGTTTTAGTTTTAGAATGTCGATGCTTATGTTGCATTTGCTCTCACTAAAACTAGAATTAGTAAGATCATTGAAAGTAAAAGAGTTATGCAAACTCAAATAGAGTAGTGAACTTTATCGATGCGACATAGCCTCTGGGACTATAGCTTTGCGGGTACTTTCACTACTCTATTGGCTATATAATTCGAGGGTCTGTGTAGAAGGTTTACACCTGTAATAATGAAACCTTAATGATGTTACACTATGGGGATACAACAACAACGACAATAACAAGCCTTTATCCCACTATATGGGGTCAGCTACATTAATCATTTTTCTCCAATGTGTCCTATTAAATGTCATATTCTCATCTAATCCAAATAAAACAAGGTCATCTATACTTCATAACCAAGACTTTTTAAGTCTACCTCTATCTTTCTTAACATAGATGAATCAAATTTATCTACTCTCCTAATTGGGTCATTGGACGATCAGCATTTTATGTAATCAAACCTTCTAAGGCGACTCTGCTAATCTTATCCTTCTAGAGCTAGCGTGGGATACCCGTGATTCCTATTTCTAGTCTTTCTGCATTCTGTTAGGCGATTCTTGTAATCAAACCAATGGCACAACTTCATGCCCCGTCGATTTAAGCGCAATTTCATGCACCTTATTATTTTGATTTTGACAAATCTTGTGAAAAATATTTCCATTCACAAGAGAGATTAAGTTATGTGGGCATTTAAATTCCTAAATTTTGGATAAGATTTAAGTGTGAACTTGAAGTTTTTTTAAGAATCAGATTGATAAATATTCCATCAATTATATCAGTAACTTAGTGATAAGGATTCTATGAGCAGATGATTTGAGACAATTTAGTAAGTTTGAATCAACAAATTTATATTTTCAATTTACAATTATCGTATATAAGTTGGATGCATGATTCCTTTTAGTAAGTACAAATTGTGACTAATTTTGTAGAAAGTCATATATTTGCATTGACATGAAGCAAGAAATTCTTACTTTGGTGAATCATACATTTGACCTACTTTTGTCAACATATCTTGTTATTGGCTTGCAAATATTTCTTGAGTTGTTGAAATTTGATACAACCGATTCCAATGTAATGATATATTGCAATTACATGTTGAGTTGTTGTTCAAATTTTTTATTGATTTCTTCAAATTTATTCGATCATTACATTATCATTTAGATTCTAATTATCAAATTATTTATTCATAACTAAATAAATCAACTTTTTGAACATTTAGTTATATTTGACCTGTGAATCCTAATTTCCTTTTACAATATGCATACATTGTATCACTCTAGTTACATTTCAAAATCATAACCATAAATCTTCATGCATCAAATTGGCATTTAGAGTCTATGATTGCAACATCATGTAGACTAAATATAGGATATATTAAATGAATTAATAAAATAATAATAAATAAAGCAACTTAAATAGAATCGAGTAAGCAATGGTTTTAAACAAACACAACATAACATGAGCTTCAAAATTATATTATTATATTCAATGAGTAGTATGATTTTCAAAAATTCTAAATTGGATTGATAATGTTTAAAAAATGCAATCTCTTTAATTCCCAAAGGACATAATGTGTCAAATGAAAACTAGTGAAAAATATTCAATTATTTTAGCAAAGTATTACTACTAAAGCATGGCGATACAAAACAAACTTAAAAGAGTAGAACTCGTCATTTGTTGTATATAGGGATCAATTCCATGATCAATTCAAGTATTTTTAATAAGATTAATATGACATGTTTGAGTATTATACAAGCTTTATAAGTATTATTTGAGTATTCACTAAAGGTGTTAAGCATGAAATTAGGAATGAACAAAGCTACATTGTTCAAAAAATAGAATGAGGCCTTATGCATGGTTTTATATTAAAAAAATGGTATAGCCACACCTTTTAGGATTGTTGAACATATGTTTAATCCTAAGAAAAACTTAGTAACAATACGTATAAAGCCTTCTGAAAACACAGTAACAAAAAAATTATATATATATATATATTGGCCACCCAAATTCGTAAGGTGGGACAATATTTATAGTGTTGGTGAGATTCGAATCCAAGAACTTAGTGATAACTTTTAATGCATTTACAACCAGACTAATTACCACCCATGAAAAAATAATCATATATTATTGGATTTGATCTTAAATTATAATTCATGAATATTCATTATAAGATATTTTAAAGGTAAAAATGATATTTAGTCATAAAATGTATCTATATCGATGATTTTGAATCTAAATTTGTAGATATTGGACCAATTTCATAAAACTAAAAGTACTTGAGCATGAGATCATATCTGAAATAGAGATTGAACCTGCACCTAGAAGTAAAAGTATAGCAATCAAGTCCTTGTTAATTAATCAAATGAGCAATCTAATAAGGCAATTTATGATGAATTATTTATTAATATTATTCGTATAATGGATGATCAAATTGATGTCAATTTTATTTTTAGTTCATGTTTTCTTGATCCTCAAATTAGAATAAATCTCATGTCAAGAGCTAAGTGGCATTCATATTTCAAAGAGTTTGTTAATAACAAATGACTTGAAAGAAGATTCAAATGTAAAAACTCCATCCATCTAATCAATTCTAAAGGTGCATAAAGCATCACAATTAATGTTCAGCTCTCTGATTTAGTTTTCTTCAAAGAGGTCATCTGTCCATACGTCAAAACATATTTTTATAGTTCGTTTGCTTTTAATTTCCTTATCAAATCATTTTTGTGATTCGTAGATCATTATCGCATCCCTTAGGATGTATATTACTATTTTAATATTTTATTATTTGAAAAATCATTTACATATTTCCAATGATTTTCATGAATTGCATAAGGATATTCAGAACATAAACTATTAATTATGTCAATTATAAACTTCAAGCTAATGTGAATATGGGTGTGGAGTTTAAGTTTAGTGATAAAGTTATGATGTGTATAAATTCAGAAAGGTTTTCATTAAGAACATTCAAAAATACAAAAAAAAGATGGATCATTCAAAAATTGTAGCACATTAGAACTAGTCTACAAAGTAAAAAATTCAAAAAATTATGGTAGTAATATAGCTTTAAATATGCTTGATTTGACCTTATTTTATGAATCCGGTATAATTTTCTTGCATTATTCTATCTATTCACCTCCTTGTGAACCTGCATCCAATCCTTTATCATATATATGTTCTTGAGCCTAGTCTAAATGATAAAATTGCATTTGCAATAGTATATTCTAGAGATATCTTGTTCACTACTGATGCATGTTTGTTTGTAATAACTTATAGAATATTTTGTAAAAAGCAAAAAATTCATGATGCCATTTGCATGATAAATATCAAATGCTAACTTCATTTAAACCAATTTTTTTTCAAGACACCTAGATTGATGTGTGAAATTGTAGCCCTATTTTTGGTTGTTGTTTCTTCTACAAGATAATTGTTTTTGAGACAATAGTTATTTTTGTTGGGTATTACATTGTAGAGTGTGGTGCCAAACAAGTCGAACTAAGTAAACTCACAATGTGTTTTTGGCTCATTCAATTTTTTGTTTGTTCAAATTTGTTAATAAATATCATGTTCATGTTTAGCTTATTTGAATTTGAGCTAAATAGGAACAATTTTTGAACATATAAAAGAAGCTAAACACATAGAATCATTCTACTTATATGTTAACCAATTAAGAAATCTTGAAAAATATAAAATTGATAATAGATAATTTAAAGGCACAAATATGTATTTATATTAGGTCATTAATAAGCCAAAGATAGAACAAAACTTTATTTGTATTTAGCTCAGAAAGAAAACATGTCTAAAATAATTGTTTAACATAAGTCGTTTACTAATTTAATGAATCAAACAAGAACTTCCTAGAAAACTAACATAAGTTGTTAGCAAAAGATGAGCTTTTTTTAGCATTCCTAATTCTACTTCTATTCTTGTCATTCTACAAGTATATTTGATCTTGCAACATTTCTAATGGCAACTTTTCTAAAATGGACTTGATTTGACTCTATTTCATACCAAGTGGATTTATGTTTCATGGTTCATTTGTGAATCTTACTTGTAATCACAAGAACAATTATTTTATGTTTTTACTTGAATGCTAATAATTTAAATATTTAAGCATGAACTTGAAGGTTATCTAGATTGATTTGGTTGATCTTGTGTCAACCATATATATTAACGAGACAACAACAACAACAAGCCTTAATCCCATAGGTAATTATACATGAATCTTTGCTAATCCTATTATGTATCAAATTCTCATTTAAATCAAGTATACTAAGATCATTTTTATACATTAACCAAGTCTTTTTCTACCTCTACCTTTCTTAGCAAAGGAAATCTAATGCATCTACTCTCTAATGGTCATTAGGATTTATCCAAACTATCTAAGGCTTCTCCTAATCTTATCTACCCTGCTACTCCAACATTTTCGAATACTCATTTGCATTCTATCTCTAAGAGTAAAGCCACTCATCCAAGCATCCTCATCTTGTAATACAACTTAGTTTATGCTTTCTTTATTGGAACATTCTACCAATATATTAATGAGAAAAAAATTTTATTTTTATTAACAGATGATATGAGGCATATAATTTAACAACTTAGATTGAATAAAATTTATTCTTCCATTTTAATTTGGTGTATGAAAGTTGAATGTGCAATTCTTTCAAGTGTGACTACCTATTTACAAAGATATCATTTCCTTATACCTATTTAACCTAGATTTTCATGGCCTATCATTTTCTTGACCTAGTTTCAACTTATCTATTGCTTGTAAATATCTTTCTATTTTAACTTGATGCAGATTCTAATTTTGATGAATAAATTATAATTACTAATTGATTTTGCATAGTTCAAATTCCTCGTAAATTTATTCAATCATGCAATATTTTTTGGGTTTTAGTTCTCATAGAAAAATCAAAAGCCATTTTTTTGGTATTTAGTGGCCTTTAATTTGTTATTTTTGCTTTTGTGTGATTCACATAAATTGCATCCTTTTAGTTACATTAAGAAACACTAACCCAAAATCATTTTATATTATTACCTATAATCCTCAATATTTTCAAATCATCATTGAGATGAAAGATGCAAATCATGATAACGATATCGAGCTTAAAAAAATTTTAAAAAATACAAATCTCATCGGGCAAAAAATAGAAAACAAGATCCCTCGGAACCAAGACAAATACATATCTTATTTGCCCCTTTTTCATAACAAGCTCACAAGGTATGAGATTTGCTCTGAAAGATGATAACAAGCTCGTAAGGCATGAGATTTGCTCGAAAGATGATGAAGATTAAGAGGATTTTGCTCAAAATATTAAAAGCAGTTCAAGAAACTTTACAATCTCGAGCCGATAAAGAGAAGGTTGGATGATGTATACTCTTTTACCATAATTCCATAGAGTGAAGTGACAATGAAGTGAAAGTGGGCTGATTTGAAATGGTTAGGATAACTCCATGATAAGGTGGAGATTGCAGGATAAAATCATGAAAAATTCATCTAATTGCATCAATCCCTTACTATCTCAGATTGACAGAAGCCTCACTCACTGGAAATGCCAACATGGTGTGTATTATGTTGCCATAGCATTCTAACAATAGAACCATGCTGTTTGGACTAAACCATCAAGGAATATTTGAATGAAATAAGTGTTTAGGTGGACCATTGTAGAATTTGTCACCTATCGCCCCTAGTAATAGGTCAAAGCCGATTTCTCCATAAAGCTAAGTAATGAAAATTCTGCGCATTTTGCTAGTAAACGAGTCAAGCTTGGGCAAGCCAAACCTTTGTTCGTGTTCGGCTCGTGTTCGAAATAACTCAAAATTTCACTATTCATGTTCGGCTCGAATTATTCGAAATGGCTCGTATCAACTCAAAATGGCTCAAATGCAATAATTCGAAAAACCTGTAAGAGAAAAGATTTGAACCTGGGCCAATATTTTGCATAACAAAATAAAAACTTTAACCACTAAGCCATACTTGTAACTATGATAAATATGTGTTTATATATATATAATATAATTTTTTATTTCGAGCTAAATCGAGCCAAACACGATTGAATGAAGGACTGTTCATGTTCGACGCATTTATAAATCGAGCATGAAATATTTATTCGTATTCGGCTGGCTTAGTTAATGAAAGAGCCGAATACAAGCTGTTCACGAATAATGAGCTTTTTTGAGAGCTCTACATTTTGCATCATATTTGTGATATGACAACCCCATGATAAATTCATATGTTTCTAGCAATAAATGGAAACATTTTTTAAAAAGAACATGCAAATGTTAGTGCAACATGCAAAAGCCAAACTACATTCTTTATTATGCAGACTAAAATCAGGGCAAGTTCTTCCATAGTAGCCATCCAGAACTCTACGTTGGTTGTCCTAACAACAAATATCACTTCAAGCTATTAGTGAAGCTTTTCAATAACACTTGCATGCCACAAAAGCACAAATAGAAGGAAAATTTGCTTTAAGATATGTTAAATTAAAATGTTCAATGCCAATTCTATTACTCAGTAACACTTCTTTGCAGAGAAGCAAAAAAGTTTATGGGAGGGACAAAGAAGGTTCTTCCTTGATGGATCTCCAAACCTCAAATTAGAGAGTTACACACTTCATAAGAATAACAAATAATCTACCCAATCAAAGTCAAATGCAAGAGTACAAGCAATTAATAAGATTTACAATGATGCAAATTTGAAATTCTATACTCATTGGATTAGCAAATCATATATATTGATATTTATTTTGTTATCTAAAATGTCATAGTTTTTAAATTTTCTCATAGAATTCTTTATTATAAGTGTAACTACGGTTGCGATTGATGCTAAGTATGAGTATTTGTTGACCTACAACTATGTGCCACTTGAAATTAAATAAATAAGGTGGAAATTAAAATGCCCTAATCGCGATCAAAACCGATTAACCTTGCATTGATTTGAAAATTCACCTCATAATGCGTCAAAAATATTAAAATTAATTAATTGGAAAATATCGAATCAATTAAGAACCAATCAAATAATTAAAAGCAACTTTTAGTGAAAATAGTATATCGAGTCGAAGCTCGACGTCTAAACGCCCGTCGAAATTGATCGAACCGTTGTCGCCGAAACGTCGAAACCTATCAAACGACGCCTTCCGCGGTCTATTCGGTAAAGTATGCGCGAACATCGATCAATTTGATCGTAACGTCGCACAATTTGAATTTCACCACCGTGTCGACGTTGCTTAAACGACCTCCGATCGCAAAATCGATCGCGCCGTTGCGTTCGACACAACAAAAATAACTAAGATTGACACTCATATTATTAGGATTTGTTACACGAAATAAATTTATGAAATTTGACACGAAATAATATTAATTTATAATTAGATTAACTAATGTCGGCTTAATCCCTTAAACCCCTCTAATGCTTATCCGCTCAACCAATCGGAAGGCCGATAGGCTCTTATACTGAAAACTGAAAGGAACTTCCGTTGACCTCATTTCCACGGCATTCGACTCTCATTCACGCTCCCTGCTCGGTCTCACGGCTCGCGATTCCTCTGCTGCTCGCGATTCCTTCGCTGCTCGACTCTCACGGCATTCCCTCACGGTTCCCTCGTTCTCTGTTGCTCTCGGCATTCTACTCGAAGCGTGAAATCGAGGCTCGATCAAAGCTGTCCGTCCCTTTCCCTTTCGTGGTTGCCGTCTGGAGCAGCCGACCGACGCTCCCTTGTGCGGTTTTGTTCTTCCTTTCTCCTGTCCGTCCTTCGTGAGCCCTAGCCGGAACCCCTTTCATTCTTCCTTCTTTGCAACCGGAAATTCTAGGTTATTTTCTTTCAACCCTAAGCTTATTTTTACATATATAGAATTTCATTTCTTGTGATAAAATGAAGTGGATGTTTCCTTTCTTTGGTTGAAATGATGCTAAGAGTTTTCTTTGGAGATTTGGGATGATGTATGGCCCAAATCTCATTTTATTTCCTATTATCTATGAATTTTATGGTGTTTATCTTGCTGAAAATGCTTTGGGATGATGTATGGCCCAAATATTGTGCTATTTGCTGTTTTTTATGAGCACCTACGTGTTTCCCATGCTGAAAAAATTTCTGGATATGAGGAAATTGCTGAAATTGATTTTACCTAAGGGGAAATTAGATCAATTTGTTGTTTGAAAGGTATAAAGCCTGCCGAAATTATTTTACCTGAGGGAGAAATTGAATCGATTGGCTTTTGAGGGGTATTGTGTTTGCTGAAATTGCTTTACCTAAGGGGAAAATTAGTTGATTTGTTGTACAAAGGTATTACACTTGCTGAAATTGTTTTACCTAAAGGGGAAATCCATTGATTTGCTTTTCTAAAGGGATAATGCTTGCTGAAAATATTTTTACATAAGGGAAATCCGTTGATTTTTTCTAAAGGGATAACATGCTGAAAATATTTTACCTGAAAAAATCTATTGTCTTGTTGTCTAAAGGCATGATGCATGCTGAAAATATTTTTACTAGAGGGGAATTGAATCAAAACCTAAAAATTTGATATTATAAGAATTTCAAATTAATAATATCCGGTGTTTTAATTACATATAATACAAGATGAATCAAATACTTTAAAATTCAAATCGGAAGAAAAGTCAAACTTGATTCATGTTAAATTAAATGAAGGATTATACTTGAGATAATGAGGGATCCTAATGTGATAGAAAAGTATCAATCGATATTTTACGATCGGTAAGGAATTATAATTAAAATTTCATAAAATGATCATATATTCAAATCTAAAATCAATCATAAAACGATCAAAATTGAAAATAACAAATATATAAATAAAATAAATGAATTATTTAAATTAAAACTTAAAAATAAAAAAATTAATCGCCTCCTCCTGGTTTGTCTTGTGACAAATTAAGAAAATTTTCTCACAAAGAAATTAATGTCAAATTAAATACATAACTACATTCACACTCAAATATTCCTAAAGCGTAGCGACGCGTGTCCGTCTGCATGATTGCCTGAGCATGACACCACTTTTTTATTGCAGTTGATTCCTGACCGGTGGTTCACATGATTTGACACCACTAAATTATATTACTACCGCAGATGTTCCCAATGCTTTTTGAAATGTAAATGTAGAATGTATTTGGATAAAACCCTATATTAAGATTGACTTATATTTGTCCCCTTAGACAAAATTCTGTCTACAAGGACACCTTGACGACGAATCTGTTCGACAAAGATCCTTCGGTCGGTGCCACCACTGACTAAGCGCCGTGACTACGACACGATCGGAACCAGTGATCGGGGCGTCGCCATCATTCCTCCCAGATATTATTAGTTTGAAATTTCTATAATATCAACTTTTAGGTTTTGTTAATCGATCGGCCCAGCACAAACCGGGATATGTGACCGTTTCTTTATATTTGACTTGCATTTGGATCACATGTCCTTCAGATATTTGATTTATTAGATATTTCATTTGGGCCAAAAAAATGAAGTGAGAATCTAAAATAGACATAATTGTTTGATTGACGAGCATTTATCGCCAAAAATCCCATTTTATCTCATAAATTAAGAAGGAATAGAAATAAATCATTTGAAGCATACGATCAAATATATAAGAATGAGCCTAAAATAAATTTAGACACTTGATTTAAAGCAAGAACCTTTTCTCTACGTACAAATCAAACATAAAGGAAATAAAATGAATCATTTTGAAGCTCATATGATCAAATATAAGAATACTAAAATTGACAGATAAGAATCCTTTCTCTATGAAATCAAAGAAACATAAAGTGAAATAATAAATTATTTTTGCCATATGATCAATCATCCATACCAGTGTTTCTCTTGATTTGGGAGGAGAAGACAAATATACGAGTAGATGTCGTATACGTCATTTACAAGTGGATTAATTAAAATCCACCTCATTTACATACAAACTCATAATAAATGGGACAAGTACTCATTAAATTTATTGGAAGATATGGTAAAATAGTTTATTTTCCCTTTTTAAAGTGAAAGATGATAAAGATGTATGAGTCACGTACATGTGATATGACAAATGACATAAATTTAGATGATTTCTCAGATTTAACTTACGACAAAGACACTATACGTGTCGACGCCATAAGATGAAAAAGAAGGAGAAACTTATAAATAAGAGGATTCATCTCTTTAAACTTACTTTCTATCTTCCCTTCTCTTTAAGACTACTTCCAAGTTTTTCAATCTCAAAAGCCAAGGTACCACATGACTTGTAAGTTTCCTTTCTAATTGACAATTATTTCGATATCTTCATAATGGGATGAATGTCATATATAGATATTATTTTTTATGTATTCCAAGTTTTATGTTTAAAGATATGTCCAATATGTAACGACAAGCTAAATAGTTTTAGGGTGAGCATTAAATAATGCATATCATAATACTTAATACGATAACTTGTATGAAAAAATCAATATATAAAGATTCATGTTTAACATAAAAAGATTGATCAATTCATATATTATGCCAGATCATTTGTATCGTGATAACTCAGACAAGATGTAAATCAAGATAAGTATCACGTCACATTCACACAAAAAATGGATAAACTGCGATATAAAATTGAAGCGTAAATATTCACATTTGAGATAAAAAAATTTTAAGCTAACATGACAACTTAAGATTTCATCACTTTTTTCTATCTTTTTTTTAAAATAAATTTCAGCCTCCTCGACCATCCCCGCATAAGGGCTACTGAGATCAGCTCCCACCACGCCAAGAAGGCATGTATGGTAGGCAGACACCTCGAATTTATTTACCCACCACGCCAAGAAAAGACGCATAATGGGTTACAAAAGATAACAAATTTTTCTTACCATGTTGGAGAAAACACGAAGAGACTTATAAGAAAAATTTAAATCTTGTATTTGCATAAAAAGAAAGTTGCTGCATGTATATTTAATTAAGAAGATAATAATCAAAATTTACAACAAATTTTCCGGCCCCCCCCACATGACGCCAATGAGACCACTTATCACGCCAAGAAAAGAGACATGCGGACGTGTGAGACACCTACCGAAATTTTGAAAGATAAAGATTTCCTATTAACAAGATATCAAAACGATAAAACAAACAAATATACAAGAATGAAACCCATAGAATAAAAGTAGATATAATTCCTTTTTTTTTTTTTTCTAATTTCGATTTTTTTCGATTTCATTCTACCATATGCAAGAGAAGAAAAAACAAACGAAATATAAGAGAAAGATATGACATAGCCCTTTCCATTTAATTTCAATTTTTTTTTATTTTCATTTCATTCTACTCATATGCAAAGAAAACAAACGAAATCCATAAGAGATAGTATGTAGTATGACAAAAAAATCTCTTTGATTAAAATGATTCTAGCATATACATTTCTAGACAACAATTCCATAGATTTCCCCAGGTAAAACTATGTCTAAGTGTAGTACTCTTCAAAAGAAAATCTAATTCAATTTTCCTTAGATAAAATATTTTCAGAAATATCATGCATTTAGAAAAGCAAATCAATGGATGAAACAACTAACTTCATTTAGTAGATATAAATCAATTTTCAATCCAACAAAAATATTTGCTTGCATGATAAGATGATTTAGCTAATACATTCGTAGACATTTCCAAATGGTAAGAGCCAAATAGAAATGAAAAAAAATCTCAGAATCACAACCCCACTTTATCATTTCAGCCAACATCAACATAGGATTAAACCCATGAGTAATACAAATATCCTTTTTTTTTCCTTCTTTCCCAAATCAAGAGAAAGAAACAAGCATTACATATCAATGACCAAAGTAAGCTTTCAAAGATGACATCATATAAGGTAATGAGATTAGATTTCATTATCACAATATGCCGTAATTCAAGAGGAAAAAGGCATAAAGATATCTTGCATGATTTCAGCCTCAAATACTCATGGACAGAAAACATAGAATCATTTTAATGCAAGATAGAGACTTGACAATTGCTTGTAAGTAAATTATGAACAAGCACTAAAGATGCATTTTAATGAAATTGAATAGCAAAAATGAAAGTTTTAAACTTGCAAAGCCACATTTCAGATTGTGGCTAATTAACTTAGTGATAACAAAAGAAAAGAAAACCAAAGACAAAGTCAATCAACCCTTCCCTCATCCTCTTCCTTTAACATGATGATTATATGAAGTTTACTCCACATGATTAAACAATCACACTATGTTTAATAAGTCCAAAGAATCTGAACTCTTCCCTTTTGGAGCTATATTATGAGAACAAGAGCAATAATACTTAGCTTGTCCATTAGAGCAACAATAGAAAGTTTAGAGAAACCTAAAGAGTTTAGAATTCTTCTGCAAGCAGAGATTGAATCATGAACCATCGGCCCCACAAGAGGAAACAAAGCAATAATATATAGAGCAACTAGAGGTAGATAAGTAATTGATACGAAAATACTAAAAGCATAAACCAACATATCACACAGGAGGAGGAGAAAGCTCACCAAGGCCCAAAGTGGAGAGGAACCGACGGACGAAGGAAAGGAGGAACCAAGAAAGAGAATGAGCTCTCCAACCTGAAGGAGAAAAAAAGAACCGAAAGCTTGTAGCATAAATCCAATCATCTTAATTTCATGCTATTGCAAACCCAGAAAACAAGTTCAACCATAAAACACAAATGGAAGAGGGAAACATAAATCTGTATTTCCTTCAAGAAAAACCCACATAACAAAATATAACTTAGGATTGAAACGAAACAACCTGGGGGTTTCGGTTGGAAGGGTGATTAGAAAGTATCCTTTGTTTTGCTCGACTAGGGTTCGGTGCTTCGAACCAAGAGAGGAGAAAGAAATTGCTGCAGGGGAGTTCGGCCAAGTGCTGCAAGAGGGAGAAGGAGGTGCTCGATTGACCGAGAGCAAGAGGAGACTACGAGAGCAGAAACAAAAGAGGGAGCTCATGAGAGGGAATGGCCCAAAGAAGCGTGAAGCGAGAGGGAGCCGATCAGGGAGTCGCGAGCGTCACAGAGCCGCAGAACGAGAGAGGGAGAATCGCCGAGGGAGAAGAGCCGAGAGCGTGGGATGAATGAGGTCAACGTCGCTTCGTTCGGTAATGAGTCGACGACTGATTGGTTGCTAAACGCGATCCAATAGGATAGCACATTGTTTTAATTGCGATGTGGGGTTAGGTAAGGCTTAGGGAAAATTACTTAGGTTAATTGAACATTATTTTAGTAATTAAGATAATTAGCATTTAATCATATAAATTTTCATGAATCATCCCAATAATAAACCCTAACAATATGTGTGTCAATTTTAGGTATTTCCGTTGTGTCGAACTCAACTACCGATCGATTTCCGCTCGGAGGTAGACGCGTCGGGCTTCTACGACATGCATAATTTCATTAAAATTTGATTTTAATTATTTGATTGATCATTAATTGATTTAATATTTTACATTTAATTAATTTTAATATATGAGGCGCGTTATGAAGCCATATTTTCAAATCAATGCGAGTTTGATCGAATTTGATCGCATTTAGGAGGTTTATCCTCTCCGTCATTTATTTAATTTCCAATGGCACATAGTTGTAGGTCAACACCTGCAACTTTAATAATAATTATTATAGATATATTCGGATCTATAAAGCTTGATGCAACCCGAATACATATACAAGAAGACCTCCTGTTTCATAGGAGAGGGTTGAACAATCTTGATCATAAAAAAAGCTCCTGTCTAATAGGAGGATTATAGATTAGTTCAGAAATATATTACAAGGTTTGATTTCCTTTACTGCAAAATAGACATGATATATTTTTTAATCTTAATATGTATCTATCTAAGGATCTCGACTTGAAGCACGATGTCGACTTAGATAAATATATAAAAATTCCCTTATCTAACAGAGAGGCTTTCGTAGTAACTGTTGAGAGAATTTGGAATGTCTTTGGTCATATGCTTTGTGCTTTCGGACTTGTTGAAGACTTCCTCTTGAGAGTTTGCAATTTATATTTTTTCTCCTGTCCTGGCTTCGTGCATTAATTGACTTGATGGATTTGATGAGAACATCTGTCCGTGCTTTGTGCTTTGAACTTATTAAAGATTCAATCTCAAAATTTAAAATTTATATTTTCCTCCTATTATGGTTTTATGCCTTAGTAGACTTGATGGAATTGATGACTTATTTGACGAGATGAAAACATTTTCGGTCCTATGCATGGTGCTTCGACGGACTTATTGAAGACTTCATCTCGGGGATTCATATCTTGTATTTCCTTCTATCATGGCTTTGTGATTTGACGAATTTGATGGAGAAAAATCCTAAATTGTCTTGAAGACTTGTCAGGTGATACGAAATTACCTTATGCCCCAGCTTTATGCTTTCATGAGCTTATAGAAGGATATCTGTCGATGACCTAGCTCGTGAGCTGTTGGGTCAATGGCGAAGAGTCATCCCCTATGCTTTACGCTGCAGACTGACATGTTGATGACATAACTCCTCGCTTTAGCCTTTGGCTTGTATGAACATTGGGATGACTTCTTCGCCATTTGTTTTCATTGGACTTGTCAAGAAGAATTTTCTTCTTGCTTTTGCTTTAAATGAACTTGTTGAAGGAGTTGACATTTATCATTTGATATTGATACCAAATTCCAAGGCTTCTCGAGTGAGAGGATCTTTTATTGGATTTTGAAAAATGACCTTAAGACCATTAGGGATGATCCCCTAATCTGGGCCACTTGAACTCACCAAGTTGGAGGGATTTGGAGATTTGGATGCTCTTATCTTTGAACTAACAAAGTAGGAGGTGTCCCTACTCTTCTGATATGAGTGCGACGACAATGACTCAATCATATTTGGGCTTATTGAAGACCTTATGCACCTACTTGAGTCTTGGACTTAAGCAATTGATGACGATTTTATCATCTAATGAGATGGGGATCACTACGACCTTTGTGGCAGTAAGCAGGTCGGCGACCGATATTTGGGTTTATTGAGTCCGACCTTATGCACCACTTGAGCTCTAGATTTGATGTATGAATGCAAGATATATTTCCAACTTGATTTGTTGTAGTTTCTGACTTGAAAATCTCTTTTGGTAAGACATTGAGACTTGTGAACTTTGAATACATAATTTGAATATGTATATGAAGATCTCGGCCTTAGGCATGATATCAACCCAAATATAACAGAAAGACCCCTCTGTATCATAGGGAGAGCTTGACATTTTCCTATAAATTTTAAAAAAATATCCACCGTCTGATAGGGGGATTTTTGCTTCATTTCGGAATGCATTCTTGTATTATAAGAGAATTTCTAAACAAAACTTACACATGTAATGATATGTGAGGAATAATTAGTCTTCTCAGCACCAGGATCAATTTTTCTTCTTGCAAAACTCTAGGATGTACTGTATAATTGAATGCTTTGGATGTTCTCACTCGGTAAATTTTATTGAGCTTGAAGCCTTGCTTTGTCAAGCCCTTCAAGCTCTTCTATCCGTAGACGTACATTCTAATCTTAAGTAAGATTGTGTTAAATGGCTACTCGGAGTGAATATAGTTCAACTTCAAGTGGCAAGACTGCTGCAGCTCTAAATACTAATGTATAATGAGTGAATTTTGTGGAAATACAGTCCAAATGTCACGTCGTTGTATTTCTTTAAGGCAGTTTCAGTTTTGGCCTCCAAATTTGCTTACTTTTGTTGGGACCTTTCGACGGTGGATTATTGGACCGGGTCCAAGTGTCACGCCTCGATGCTCATCGTCGTGGGACTTGAATTGATATCCCGTTGGGTTGTAGGAGGTCTCCTTGGAGGAGCAACTCTAGCCTCCCACGATGAGAGGACTTTAAAAAAATTTTATCGCCTTTTCTCCTTAGCAATTTTGAGGACCTGATGCACTCTGGCATTTTGAGTTTTCTCACTAGAGAAGTTGGAACCTAATGTTGTCGGGTCCAGAAGGATTGTTTGATTTGACCAATAGAGCTGATTCACTTTACCCATTTTAGGTTGTCAAATCTGTTATGAGTTGAAACTCACTTCTGGTTCCATAGTTAGTTGTTCAATTTCTATTTGAATAATGGCTGATGAGCACGCAGTTCAACATTTCTCTTTCTCCGCTGTCCTGGATTAGCTTGCTTTTAAATGAAGATGCTTCGCTGCCATTTCTTCGAGGCTTCGCCTCCATATTTATTTTTCTTTTTTTTCCGACCTTTCACATGGATTCTCAACATGTTGTTCGTGTCACGCCCGATATTCACCGTGCATGAATTGCTTAGGATGGTCTTGAGCTCTTACTATCACTAATGGTAGTTTTTGTAGTTGAGCATTATTGACTTCTCTGGTAATTGGCTTTTGATATATTTTATTCATAAGACATTTTCTTTTACAACCTTTAGACTATATGTACTTGAGCATAGAGTTTTAGGTTATTTCTTCTTAAGGGTTGGAGCTAAGTTGTCGAGCCCCAAAAAAGACCGCTTAACATCACCAAGAGTTATTCCTTTTCACCCATCTCAAAATTTTAAATTTATTGTGTGTAGAATACTTGATTCTAGGTCGTTTGTGTAACAGATGGCCTGTGAGAGTTGATGAGCTCGCAACTCAGTATTCATTCTTCTCCTCTACCTTCTAATTAGTTTTCCTATAAAAGAGGAGGCTTCAGCATCATATCTTCTTAATGCGAAAGGTTCAACAAGCAGAGTGGTCGCATTCACAAGTATGATTGAAACTTTTTATCCATTAACGATTCTTTTAGCTCGAATCAATCTTGTGAATACTCTCTTTAGGAACCTCAATACTAGTAGTGGTCAGTTGTCCTCCTCCTTTACACAAGTTGGTGTGTATAATATGCAGTACTTGTAGAGGATTATTTGTAGCGATGGTTGGGAAGTCTACCAAGTGAATTAGCTCCAATATATTGATTATACCATCAACCAAAGCGGATGTTGGCTGTGATCTGATGAGCGGTGTGCTAAAGATCCGACTTTGCAAATGAAAGATAGAGATTAATAATCAATAGTTAATGTATCACGCTTTCATAATGCGGATATACATTGAAGCGATATAGAGAACAAACAAGTTAGTCATAAGAATATGATTGATTTAAATTTAATTTGATAATTGATTTTAAAATTTAATATATCATGCTTATAACAAATTTAACTAGCCAAAGATGGAAAGTTAAACGCAGAAATCATGCTCAAAATTGCACCTCTCGATGAAGAGTGATTTAAAGTGTGGTGTAATTTTTGAAGGTAGATGAATAGTAGATAAGACCTGAGATTTCCTCATTTTGTGAGGACTTTAGATCCGGTTTTCCATAGTAGCTTTAGTTAATTAGCAATCTTTGAGAGAACTTTGATTAAAATTTAGTCATTAATTGCATAAGTGTATAATCTAAGTTTTGAAATTTAGATTATGAAATTTATCATTTAAACCCGTATGGTTGGGGAATGATAATCAGATCTGGTTATATCGCGGATTCAATTCTAGTCTACTTAGTGGGAGGTAATCTTGAACTAAGTTTAATCATTCATCATAGAATGGTATGATTATTTAGAATACATGTACTAATTTGGAAATATCAAACTAAATTGAAGAGTTTTATATTTTGTATAAGAATTCGTCTCTTTCAAATGATTAATTACAAACTTGAATTGAGTGATAGTTCATAATTTATGCAAAATTAATATATTTGAAGTATTTAGAATTTAAATTCTTATAATTTTGTGATTTGGGTCGGGCGTTTGACATTCGGATCTTGTTCAATTATTTAGATTAATATTTATTTATTGGTGTCTCAGTTCATCGTTTGGTTCTTTAAGTTTCAATGTACTTGGTTAAGTCATTAAGACTCATTCTTATTTAAAGCCTTTAGAATTTTTTTGTGAGTAAGTTTGACTTGATTCATATTTAAGTTTAATTTAAGACAATATTATATTTAATTTAAAACTTGTAAGATCAAATTTCGGCCTCACATTCATAGAGTGCTGAGTTTGACCGTATGCTCTTTGGCCATGGTGTCTTCGACAGATTAATCTCGCAATTTTTATAGGTCTTCAAATATCTGCACAACAGAGCATATATGTATATTCTTTCGTCTCTCTTCATTTTCATCAATTTTCTTTTGAAGTTATTCTCTTATTATTATGCTGTTTTAAGTCATTTGTTATTGTTCAATTCGACGGTATTTTGACTTCCGCGTCGTCCGCAGCAAAGAAACTATTTTGACCTTTGCTTCTTTGCCTGATGTCTTCAAACCGGCGTAATCTTCAATCAATCTCTTACGAGCAGTGTCTTGAAATATCGTAAAATAAAATACATACATATATTTTTGAATGTTGATTTAACTTTGATTTATTTTCATTTAAATTGAGTTTAAACTCATTAGTATTTTCATTCGATTCTTTAAAACTATTCAGGTATGGTAAAATTCGCATAGAGGCTAATTGCTTTTTGGCCTCGTCTTCTAGCGATTAATTTTGCATGTAATTTTAGTCTTGTCAGCCTAAGCGCGGTGGTCTTCAAATAATACCCGGAAAAAATATGATGATTGTGTATTACAATATCAGTACTAATTTCTTTGAGTATATTATAGCATAGAGTTTTCATCTTTTTTTTTGTAAGCAGTAGCGATTCCAACAACATCCACTGAATTTTCTTCAGTGCTGTTGGCAAAAATCTCATCAGTATCCAGCATGTGCTTCCTTGATCTCTTCTTGATAGCAACCTCTGGTCATGATCAGTCGGGATACCAAAGATCAAGAGTGGGCTACCTTGTATTTTCAGAAATTCCTTGCGAATCTTCCATCCTCGATACATTGTTGTATTTTAATGGAAAAAGTATGTAAATTCATTAAAGTGATCGATTTTGTGAATCTTGTTTGGAGAAGGATGCAACATAACTTCACAAGCAATATCAGAAATTTTGTCATTTTTTGTCAACCGTCGTTGGCGGAATGATTGAGCCCTGAAGGTAGCATGAATTTGTGCTGCAGCCTATGCAGAATTCCTAACAGCAAGCGATTCTATAAGTGAAATCTGTCCAGTTTCGATATAAGAGGAATTGATATTTTGCACTTCCAAAGTTTCAACAGCTTCTCTTGCAGCGAGACTTGCTAAAACACCCCACATTTTCGTTTATAGACGTTGAATTTAGATGGTCAACTAAATCTGCTTCAGCCAAGTACGCAGCATAACAATAATAATTTTTTATGAATTTCTTTGCCGGTTGCTGCGGGTATGGGATTCCAATGGATCGGTGGATTGGACAGCAGCAAAATAGGTTGGAAAACTCTGATTCTGCATATAGTTGATTCCCAAACAGCAAAAGATTCATGGCTGGTTGGAGCAAGACGAACTGGAGAAGGGCTGGAATCGGATTAGACAGTAGAAAACAAGCTTGATCGGAGGCAAAATAGGTTGGAAAACTCTGATTCTGCATATAGTTGATTCCCAAACAGCAAAAGATTCATGGCTGGTTGGAGCAAGACGAACTGGAGAAGGGCTGGAATCGGATTAGACAGTAGAAAACAAGCTTGATCGGAGATGGTAGAAGCAGGTACAACAGCTGGTATAAGTTGGACGGCAATCTTCCATTATTTATAAGCATTCTTGGTGACTGCACCGATCCACGTTTATTGCCCGACATGTAACTAAGGAGTTGCCCGAGAGGTTTCATGCCCTCTCTACATTCACGTCCAATGCGTAACATAGTGGAAGATAATTGAAATGCGCCCAGAGTTCTTCCTCGAACAAAGAAGAGAATGCCTCGGAGCAGCCTGAGTCTTCGAGCCAGTGGAGGACTTCTTGATAGACCTCGAGTTTACGATGCCTCCGCTGCTTCTGAGAGGAGTTCGTCGACGAAGCCCAACTACGAGAACTCCCAACGACGTCCTTTTCCATGCACCGGTCATGCCCTCTGGAACGAAGGAAAGTAAAGAAATTGCTCCGCCTCAAACGGTGGCCTCGGCTGTGGCTTGGATTGTTTGGCTTATAATTGCTGTGGACGGGCGAAGATTTAGATTTTCTGCTCATTCGGGTTGTTGCGTAAGACGGATAGACAGAGAGGGGGGTTCGTTCCCTCGGCCGGGAGAAAGCTCTAGGCATTTGGCTTGCTCGTGCTTCCCACAGAGAATGCCATATATATCCCCTCGATTAGGATTTTCCTCTTCTTGCGAGTGGATGACGGGATAAGATAAGGGTGGTATGGGAGGAATGATGTGGCAGCTCATTGGCCAAATGGGAGGTGGAGGCTGCAGTTTCAAAGCATTGTGTGTGATTAAGATATAATTATGTATTTATCTCGAAATGTGCTTTTGTTGAAAAAGCAATCTAAGTCAAATTAAATATCTAATCTATTATTCGGGCCGTAATGGTGTAGTTTGTTTTCTGTCAGGCCATTTGGTTTGCTCAATTGGGTGACTTTTAGTTCAAAAATGCGCGTGCTTATCGGCGTTCGGTGCTCATCCGATTGGCCGAATAGTCCATTTGATAGGTTTTGGCGTTTTGGAGCTGGCGTTTTAGCGGATTCGTTTGGTTTCGTCGGCCTTCTCGATATATCATCAGGCGTTGATAACTCCAACGATCAATTGAGTATAACTCATCGAATTGGCCGAATAGTCTCATTTGATAGGTTTTGGCGTTTTGGAGCTAACACGATCAATTTTGAGCGAGTTGTTTGTTTTCGTCGGCCTCCGATTTCGATATGCGCAGCGTTGATGACGCTTGATGATCAGTTGTGTAATATTTATATTCTAGTTTTGCGTTTTGAAAGCAATGTTCGTCGTTGATCATTTGAGTTAATTTTGGTGTCATCGCGTGCATTTCGATTTGCAGCGACACTTCAAATCATTCATTTACGACTTCGTCCCATTGGCCGAACGGTCATTTGATAATTTTGATGTTTGAAGTTAACGTATCGGTTTTGAGCGGAGTCGTTGGGCATCGTCATTTCAACTTCGATATATGCGTCGACATTAATAGTTGGTGATTATCTTCATTAGATTTTTATATATTACGATCAATTTTGATGTTTTGAGCAGCGGCGAATCCCCGTCGATCAGGTCGTTTACCATTTTGGTGACGTCAGTGCGTTTTGAGTCCGTTTTGTCCTTTAGTCTGTTGAATTCGACTTGTGAGCTTTACTCAAGTTATGACATATATGGAGGTCAGTTTGAAGAAAAAAACTTACTATAATAGTCCTTAGTGGTCACTTGGTCGATGATGGATGTGGATTGTTGTTGTTTGCTTTAAGTTTTTCTCACAAAGTTAATATTAGCTTCTAGCTCAATCTATATTCTTGAGGGAAGAATGAATGGTTATTTATAATATTCTAGAGAATGATATTTTGAAATTTTTAGCTAAAATTTAAAAGCACTTTATTATACTGTTCATATTGATTTTATTGATCATAATGTTTTTATTTATTTAAGTGTCTTAATAATCACAATTGAGTGATCTTAGACTCAAGATTTTTTTGTCAAGTTATTCTATTTTACTATAAGTGTTGCATGCTTTGAAAACTTGTATTGCGGTAGAATAAAGTTTCGTCTTATTTGTTGAAATCTACCATGAGATATTTGAAGAACAAGAAATTAAGAATTTTATGTGGAAAAATCGAAAGAGGGAAAAATCACGAAGAAAATTTCCTTTATATATTTTGTACAAAGTTTTCCCAATACGGATTCTACAATGTATATGAGAAAGGTTGAATAAATCGAATTAGTAACAGTATATCACGGCGTGGATTATATAGATTGTTGGTGGCGATTGTGATGATGAATGCAGCGGTGATGCAGCAACAGCAGTGGTGATAGCCGAAGATAAGCGAAATGCGATGGCGTAATCAGCGATAGTCAGCAGTGGATAGCGTGGTCGATAATGTCGATTAATGATTGAGTTGTCGGAGCGAACGGGCAGCCGGCAGCGCAGCAATCCAGCAGTGGTTGATCGAAGATGAATGTCGTGCGTAGCCAAGCGATAATTACGGCGTAGCCGTGATAGTGGTTGGCGATGATATGATGGTGGTTTGGCGGGGCCGCGGTGGTGCAACGCCGGATGGTTAGCGGCCGGCGTGGTCGATAATTGGTTTGCATTATCTTGGAGGATCTTCTTGCTCTCTCTTTTCTTTTCGGCTCTTATGAAGAATGAGAAATTATTTATAGAATAGAGTGGCGTTTACGTAAATGCAAAATCAAACCACTGACTGAAATGATTCATTCGATCATCTGATGTATTTTTAAGTATTTGAATGCTCAAATGAAGTGAGAATTAGAACATCTTAGGCTTGTTAGATCGTCACTTCGATTTATATTTAGGAGAACGATATGTAAAATTTTGATTATATTTTAAGCGCTTGATCTTAGTTAGTCTTGACTCAGAATCAGATTGCTTTCGACATCAAGATTTGTGCTTCGATTAGTGAAATTTTAGTGTCATATCAATAAGTATGTTTAATTTAGAAAATTATTCGACTTTTCAAATAATGCTTCGAAGTTTCTAATCATATTTTTGAGGTTTAATTAGAACTCATTTGAGCTAAAATTATTTCACTCTTGATGTCGCTGGTATATTTTTGTCGAGACTTTTAATTCAATTGTAAGTTTATTAGAATTAAGATTCACATGATCTCAATTTTAATTCTAAAATATTTCAACAAATATATTATCTTGAGATTCATGTTTAACTTATTAGATTTTGGGATGATATAGCAAGACGTGTAGCTTTCGAGATTATAATTATTATTATTTTTCTCCTCGTTATTTTCATCATCGTTTATTCTTTTTTTTTATATATATATATATTATTGTTGTCTACAAATTTTGTTGATTCTAAGATTATTGTTTTTTTTTGGAAGGATATCCCACCCGGGTGAGGATGTCGTGTGATCCTAACAATACATTCATCGCATAAGTCCTGATATTACATGCGAGGCCTCCGCCAGGAAAGAATCGAGCAGCGGTCAGGGGTTCCGGCCTTCACAACCGAGCTAAGAGGCGGTGGGTTAAGATTATTGATGATATATTCATCATTTTGTTAGTCACGATCATTATTGATGGATGATATAATTAAATCATTAAAATGTGTTTTAATAATTTTATTTTATCTATTTATGTCACACTTTTATTTAATTATAAGTTTTGAATTTTTTAACAATTTGTATGATAAAAAATAAGTTTTTTTTCAGAATCATCTTGAATGTATTAATAGTATAAAATGATAATAAAAAATTTCTTAAAAAATATAACACTCACATCAATATTTCAAAACTATTAATTTTTTTCTACAGTAATTCACTTCTAAATTTATAAATACTTGGTCATTCTAAACGGGTATCTATTTAAATATTAATTGATTCTTAATCATCCTCTAACCTATGTTTACATGATTAATTTAGAAATAATCAACACATTCACTTCTTACATAATTAATTTAGAACTAATCAGCACTCATTTCTTAACTAAGCAAACATTTTTATTTGATAAATAGTATTTTTTAAAACATATTTAATTGTTCTTTCTGGCCAAGTAGACAATTTAAATCCATTGAAATTTCAGATCTATGCATTTTTTTTCACTGTTTGGTTGGCTGAAAAGAAATCTGATGTAAAAGAAATCTGATGTAAAGGATTACTTTATAGTTATTTGGTTGAGAGTTTTACATTTCATTCTTTATTTTTTTGTTTAGTTTAAAATATAATGTAAATTATTTTGAATGTTTTGGCCTTGATGGGCTGTGATGGCAGATTATGGCCGGCGGCGTGTGGTGGTGTGGCGGCGGTCGGTGGCGGTAGAAAATGGTGGGTATATTTACATTGGTAGTACTATTTTGAATTCGTTATTACGCGAAAAATTTCAAATTCACCAAATTACTTTGTAATGTATTTGGAATACATTCATTACCTTGAAAATTTTCTTTACTTATAAACACCAAAAAATTAAAATCACTGCCATTTAGTTTCTGCTCAAAATTCTTCAACAAGCAAAGTTAATTTGGTTTGGAAAGTAATCTCGTCTATTGTAAAAGGATGTGAGATTTTGAAAACTCTAACATTTAATGAGGAAAAATAAATGCAATGCTAAATTTAAATGTGTTTCAAATTCTCTCAACAAATTCTCTGTATAATTTCAATGTATTTGAAATTTGTTCGATTACGAAGTCTTAATACTATGTGTAATTAGTTTAGCTTGTTGGCCCTTACTATATGTCATCGTCATCATTACACATCACCAATCACGGTTGGCTCTCGTTGCTCCGTATATCGTGATATTCTCTCGCTCACGTCAGCTTTATATTGGCGTGGCGATAACATTATCACTCATCTGATCATCATCGTTGAATTGTATATTATATGTTCACTGAATACACACTTTATATTTATTTTTTCACTATGTTTCTTTTATACAAATTTATATGAAATAGTTTGATGGCATGCTATCAGAATAAATATTGAAAGCCTAATAACAGTTGTTGGGCTGCACTTACATATGAAGGATTGACACAATTAGTCACATGGAATTTGAGCCACACATGACTCATTTGTTGACCAGTTCGTTAACTTTAATTTAAATTAAAATTTAATCAAATCATAGAACAATATTGGAGCTGAAGCTTACTTCTCGGCACTAATTTAGAAAATTTTAGGCGCGCTCTAAATTTGTGTCAAATCATAGGGTGAACCTGCCTTCTAATTTGGTTAGCGCTAAGGGTGGGTGTATTGAAGTGCAGGCAGCTCAAATTTAGTTCATTATTAACCAACAAGCTGACTCAACAAACCACCATCTTGAGCACAAACCAAGGCTTTAACCTCATGAGGTATGCAAGCTTACAAGTTAATCCATAGTCAATCCAACTCGACTTGATTATTGTAGGTGAAATCACTTAAATATTTGTGATTGTTCCACATTAGATTATATTAAAAAAAGTTGATTTGATTTGATTTATGATGTATTTAAGATAACTTTTGAGTTTTGTTTTTAAAGTAGCAAAAAAATAATCAAGTTGCATTTTTATTAACTTTTTTTACTTTTTAGAAAATTTTGTGGTGAAAAGTTGTTTTGAAGAAAGTTGAGTGTGGTATCAAAAGTTACCTTTTGAATTTTTTAAAAGAAAATATTTGTAATACTATAAGATTTTAAAAATTTCTTTCATAATAATTTTCAAGTTTTTAAGCTACAGTTATCCCAAATATATCATTAGTTAGATGATAACATGGATTTTAAATTTCAAATTTTTTTTGGAAAAGCTCAAGCATAGAAGCACAAATATGAAGTCATATGCATATATATATATATATATATATATATATATATATATATATATATATATATATTAATCAACACCTACAACTCACAAACAAATCAAAAGTTTTCAATATTGATGACTTTATGTTTCACATTCAAAATAAAGAAAACAAAATCAAAGTTATCAAAATCATATAATTAGTCTAAGAGCAACCAAGTAAATCCTTAGTTGATGATTAAATCAATTAGTTAAATTTATAACTTGATTGGATGTAAATAGATACTAATATTAATTTCTAACTCCCAAAATCTTGCCAAAATTGATGATTGCTAGGACATTTATGGCATAATTTTAGGCTTCCCAGCTTTTTTTTTCGTTTTTGTTTGGGTAGGTTTTTAAAAAGTTTGTTTTGAAGTAGTTTTGAGGCTTTATTTTAAAACATCCTATATAAACTTTTATAAGAGAAGAAAACGACGTTTTGTAAAAAGTGCAGAAAATTTAAACGGGTTTTAAAATTTATAAACTCCGTTTTAAAAAACGCAACGCAGGAAAAAAGCTGAAACAAACGAGGCCTTAATGTTTTGCAAAACGTTAATAAATTGTTTGGCTTAACCGCTTATTTAAAAATGCTTTTCACAAAATTCTGTTTCTCTCAAATTGATCCGTAATTTTTATATAACTTTTTAACACAGCTTTTAACAAAACAATTTTAAACGAATTTATCTTAGTTGTTTGGTTCGTGCATTTGGAATCTGTTGTATTTCAAATCGCGATTTTAACTTTTGAGTATTTGGTTGCAGTAAAGTAAATTTTTGATGTAATGTAATGTATTCCAAATATATTAGAAAGTAATTTTGATTGTATTTGAATTACGTTGGGTAATTCCAAATCATCGGCAAATAAAGTGATCGCAGAATGAATTCATTTTACAATGCATTACTTTACACTACATCAATCACAAAGAAAACTAAAGTAAACAAAGCCTTATGGTGCTTTGAGAGAATTGTAATTTTTTAAAAAACTAGTTGTAAAATTAGTGTGGAGAAAATAGTTTTTTGAAAAAATTATTATGTGTATTACAAATATATATATATATATATATATATATATATATATATATATATATAAAAATTCAAATAATAAACTTTAAACTCTAATAGTTTAGTTAAAAATAATTTTTTCACCACAAAATTTTGAAAAAAATAGCAAAGAGTTGGTAGTCAAAACCGCTTTGATTCGATTATTTTCGAAAAAATAAAGCAACCAAAAAACTGTTCTAAAAGTACTCTTAATCTCTTATAAAAAAGTTAAAAATATATTTAAAATAATATAACATCAATAAGGTACATCAACATACTATCTTTCCGGACACATTAATATGATTAAAAAAAATAGAGATTACAAATATTAGTTCTCTAATAGAAGAGCTTTCTTAGTACATTTAAACGATCGAATATCTATAATAATATGATTCCCCCAATTTGACCTAAGAAATGCATTTTTCCAATAAATTTATTTTATGGAATATTTTCAATAAAATGACATTCTTAGGTGCTATAATATATGATTATCTACTAAACATGAGATTCAATAGTTATCAAATATGATCTATTATTCTATTCTGACAACCAATAAATACTTTTAATAAAATATCTAAATATCTCATATGTGAGAATTCCAATAAACTTTTTTAAATTTAAATATAAAATTTATTTTATAGATGTAAAATTACATCATGATTGAACCTTCTATTATTTAAGATAGACTATTTTATACTCATAACATAACCAACAAAAGAAATAAACCACATGTAGTTAAAAGGAACAAATTAATAAAAATGATATGTTATAATAAATATCCAAAAAAATAATAATAATAAATGATCCAATAAAAGCATCACATACTATAAAAAGAAATAGCTCTTATCAATCATAGTACATATTCTTCACTGCGTAATCACATATTATAAAAGAAATAGCTCTTGAAATATAGACATTTTTTGATCACTGATTTCTTTATCTCATCAAGATCAATCATATCAAGTTGAGCTTCTCTTAATTTATAGTCACTCAAAAATTAAGCTTAGTGGCTATGAATTTAAATAGGATATCTATGTTGGTTGAGGGGTTTCTTATGTGAACTAATTTTTTTGAAATATTATGTTGATCAATGTCTCTTCATTAATATGAATTTTCTAAGTGATTTGTCATTTATAATTACTCAAGTTTAAGCATTCAAAATTGATTAATTATATTAAATTTAAGAAAATTCATGAATATAAATGAATGTAATAAAAATATTATTGAGAAATATTTGATAAAAAATGTAAAAATATTTTTTCAAATAGATACATTAGTGGAGTCATAAGTCAATTTTTTTAAATTGCACTCAACATAGAATTTAAATTTAAAAATATGAGATTTATAAACATTGTTGTATTTATAGATATGATAATCAAAATTTAATATTTATAAAAATAATATGTATTTTATTTTCAAAAATAATGATATTATTATTTTTAATATAATATTAAAGACTTAAGTTTTATTTAAATAAGGGGGATTTACATACATAACACTCAAAACTTCATATATTACATATTAACACTTAAAAGTTAAATATTACACTTATAACACTCAAAATATTCAAATCAAACATAAATAGCATTCTCTGTTAAAATAAACACATTTTCGTCAGTCATTTGTTAATTACATTCATTGCCTTACCTCATGTCTCGTCATTCACCACCTTACATACTATCAATTTCACCAGAGGAGACAAGAGAACTTATCTCGAATGAAGGCGATTAGAGCGAGGATGGAAAGTGTGAGATCTCGAAGACCACGGTTTATTCCAATGTTAAGCGTAACTTATAATATGGTAGCCAACGATAATCACACACTGCCATTGCGGCGTGCACCTTCAATACTACCACCAAGATCAATCACAACCATATCGATACACTTATTATTCTCCTTTCCTCGGTAAGTCCTCTTGAAAAAAAGTTTAGAGGAAATAAGGAGAGTGGAATGGCAACCAACGAGGATCTAGAGAAGCGATCAAGATCAACTTTGGTATTTTTCGGAGTGCTGTTGCTCTTCCACTTTTATTAAAATCGTCCTCTTCTATCGCTGTGCGAAAAGGGTTGATATTTCTCAGTAGAGTGATACATACTACCAATTTCACCTGCAACAGAGAATAGCAAGTGCTGATGTTTTGGTCCATCATATCTTGAATGTTGGAGGAAGAAAAAATTAGTATTTGGAGAGGAGATGAATAAATTTCAAGCTTTAAGTTTTGCACTTAATTGCTACGAGAAAAGAAAGTTGTAAAGGTGGAATGCATTGAAGCAATAGCTAAGTGGTAGTGGTGGTGATTTAAGTTCTCCAATAAAGTCAAGAGAAAACTTAGTTCACTAGGAGACCAAAGATTTTATACAGTGGGAAATTCTATGCAAGGTTGTGAGTGAATGTTGTAAGACTAATGGTATTTTAATGGAGAATGTTATTTATATTAGATTTGAATATTTTGATTGTTATAGGTGTAATATTTTAGGTTTAGATGTTAAATAATATATATATGTAAATCCCCTTTAAATAAATGTTAAAATTTAGTTGTGAAATACAAGAATTATGATGAAAAACAAGAGGGTAACCATAACCACGAGGGGCGGACTTTTAAGAGGAATTTGTTCCCAAGCGGAAGGCTTGCGAAAGAATCGAATCTGGTTGGGTGAGATCATGGGAGGCCGGTAGGTGAGGCTATTCTGCTTATATATTAAAGCCAATCTCTGCTTTCTCACGGTAAGGCTTTGTAGAAGGTAAGATCTTAGTCATCCTTCTTTCTTTTTCGTCTTCCTTTCCTCACTTCCCCTAGGATTACGTGATGAGGAAGATATCGGCCTCTGTAATGGATAATGAGGGATGGACATGAGATAATACCCTCCGAATCACACTTTTTTTTTGCATGATTTCTTTGATTTTGACTTGCATAAATAGTATCCATTTTATTAATGAGCGTGATATTAATGCGTATAAATATGTAGATCTAGGCTTCGTCTTGGTGTTTGGCAAACTTAAGAATTATATAACCTTGTTTGGGGTTAGGTAATCATGATTAAAGTTAAATCAAATAACGTTCTTAGATTCCACAGATTTGGGAGCTTTTATCCAAATTGAGATAACTAATCTTTTAATTTGATAGATTGATTTATCATGTTTAATTGCCTACAAAATATTGGTGAATTTCTTATTTTGTAGCAATATTTTGCCTATGCTTCTCTTTATTAATGAATGGGTGCAGTTCCCTTTAAAAAAAAAAGCTTTATTATTTGAACTTTTGCATGCCCTGCGTTGGGAGGAAGAAAATATTGAAATTGAAACTGATTTAGTTTTAAAAGTGATAATAATGTATTACTAAATATGGTATGATTTAGATAGTCTCAGATGGTTTTTTGGTGAATTGTAGGTTGGTTTTTTTTAGACTATAGCCTAATACCTTTAATGAAATAGATACTTGCTACAAAAAATGTCTGAAAGCAAATAATGCTTTGTTAAAAGACCATTAAACTTTATGTAATATTCAAACATGCTAGGATAACTTTGTTTATAACTTTTAAATTGGTCATGTGCCCCTTTAAGTTTATGTTTTGTATCATTTCATATTGATTTTATTTTACTTGCAACACTATGCAAATAAGATTGAGTATCATTTTGTGTTATCAATTTCCACTCTTTAAAATCAAATAGATAGTAATATTTAATAAGCCTTCCGAATTATTGATCAACTTTGAAAATTCCTCACAATTATAGCTCCGTCGGTCATGAATATAATATTGAACATGATAATCACATTTTTGTCATATAGAACTATAGCTTGCATGATTTTGGTTATATTGTATTTTGTTATTTTATTGACACTCAATTCATATGCCCCTCTTCGTTGACATAATAATACAACCATATATTTTGATACTAATTTGATGTAGGATGTTATTAGAATCTAGGATTTTATAATGCAAACATAGGATGAGAAATCTAGGATACTAAGAATGCCAAAGATTAAAATTTGCAAACTAACTCTCAGTTTGGGCAAAGTTTAGTCTCTTTTGATGCAAATCAATAAATACATAAAACCACCTCCAAACAATAAAATGAAGACTGTCAAATCAAAATTTGATAAAAAAAATGAGATATAATGATAGTCACACAACTATTAGGATATATACCACAAAAAAAAGATGTAGCTAATATGACCATATTTCAATAACACTTGAAAACCAATTAAAAAAAGATAAAAGAAAAAAAGTGAATTTAGGAATCAGATAGTGAAGGGGATGATCAAACAATTCACATCAAAGAATACTACAAGAAGCATGAACCCTTACAATTTGGCCATCAATTTGTTAAGGAATCAAATAGATTGCATTTACTGAAGTTTAAATTATCTAATTTTTGTCATGATGTAGCAATCATAAAGACGATGATATAAGTTTTGGCTATGCTTTTGGTGTGATGTATAATTTTTTGAAGAGCCCTTTTTATGCCTCCTTTTGGTTATCCCTAGTGATAGTTGTAGTTGCATCTTCTCAAGGGGATATCCGCCTCTTATCTCCAATTACATCACATTATAACCCAAGTCCCATATGCATTTTACACCACTCATCGTATGGTATCCTCATTGACAACTCTCCATGCATGATACCAACACCTATCGAGGAGTGCATCGCCACTCATGGTAGCCACTTCTACTTATCTCGCACCATGTTTCTCCACCTCCTTCCTCACACATGAGCCCCTTTTAGATATTGGATGACGATCACAACTTGTACTTTCCTTCACCTATGCACCTTACTTATTTGAGTGACATCTACTTTACGCACATCTATTCACCTTGCCACAATCTTGCTTCAAGCTTCGATATCATGTTTTCTCCACAAAGCAAGAGGAGCTATTGATGGCTCATAGTGGTCAAATGTGACGATTTATAAAATATTCTTTGAGATTTGGTGGCATAAGGCTTGTAAAGATATTTTTTGCTTGAGAAGGTCTTAAAGTTCGCTCACAATTAATATTCAAATGTGGGCTACCTTTCTTATAGGGTGATGCCAAAAGACTCTTCTTTGGGCACATCCTTCGTGGTCATAAGTCCCATTTGTGTGTTTCGTTAAGGGAAAAGTCCAAAATAGACTCTCAATCATTTCTATGTGACTAATTTATTCTTGAAGTATCATTTTTTTAATTTAGTTTATCGATTATTACAAAGTTGATCCTAAAAGGTCTCGTGAATTGGTCTTAAATTTGTATGGTCAAGGACTAAATTTGGAATGATTTTATATCTTAATATTTGGGATTAATTTAATATAACTAAATTTGAGAAATATAATATTTTGGAACTACATTGACCACAAGCAAGTAGCTAGGGGACTATTTTAGACTTCTTATCTCTTTAATATTGGGTTAGAGACCCATCGTAGGGTTGCCTCACACTTGGGCTATGTATATTTACCATAAATAGACATGTTTTACCACAATCAACATCAATTAATAATCGATTCGAGCTTAATCAATGTACTTGTCCTTGAGCACCTCATTTTAAGATGAGGTCATAAAACCCATAGTTAGGTTTTCTTTTAATAAAGAGGTTGTAATTTACTTGTATGATCTTTCAATTTCAAAATGGTATGTTCATAGGCATAGTAGAGTAAGTATTACCCAATTATCCGCTTATTTTGATAAAATGATGTTTTCCAAGATGCTGGCTTCACATTTGCATGAAGCCTTATTAAAGCCACTTATGATGAATATTCAAATTTAGACCACCTCACTTATAAACTAAGATAGTACCATATTTGGGCATTCTGCTGATCAAGAGTTTATAGGCCTGATCAGGGCCGCGAAGTTGATTCAGATGTTTAGATATCTACCCAGATACCTTCCTAGCTATTATCTTTCTGAATGGGGCACAAACTCCACTATCCTTAGGCTAGTTCATAGCCTCATAAGTATCCCCATCGCTTTATCATCCTTAGATTCTGATGTAACATTATAAGTCCCTTTTTTTGAGCCACCATATATCTAGTGCCGTAAGCCCAATATCTCTAATATTGAAATTCATCTTCCTATGTGAATCCTACATTCATCAAAGAGGATATCATGTTGCCTTATGCTTAAGGTAAAATTTAAAGTAAGCCAAATTGGGTAGCTTAGGTCTTCATACTTGAGTCAATCCATGGATACAATAATCAAACCCTTACAATGTCGATGATAACCTCTATATTAAGGGATGGATTCACAAGGACCATGTCTTACAACAAAAGTTTGCTAGTGCATACAACCCTTAGCCTCTCATGATTATTCTCCTTGGGCAAGCCTAACATCTTATTGGACAATTGTGTGGGCAACTCAAATTCTTCTGAATATAAGGTTGTCATACATCGACACCTATAACTGTATCAACCATGAGTTGTACTTCCGAGTTAACTTCAATCAATTGAGTCCAACAATGCGCTCTACTTTTGATGGTTATATCCTTGAACCTCTGAACCATGACTGATTTTATTATTCCCCTTGGATCCTTTTTATCTAAGATGAACTTGGGCCTCTTTTTTAAAGGAAGCACCCTTCAACATATTGTCACACTGATTTACTTGGGATATTTGATAGAAGACAAATATTACCTACTAATAGAATCCTTAAACAATGTGACCTTTTGATTTTCTTTCATTCATAAGTTGGGCCCACCAAGTTAACTCGGATGAGAATCATTCCAATTTAGAGCCAGATTGTTAATAGATAGTTTTTCAATATTGAGCTTGGGATATAATTAACCATATGCTTTCTTGTGACATATAGCCAAAATTAAAATAAGCATTTGTTGACCTCATTAGTTAGTTGGGAGAAATCTGTGCTTTATGTTAGTATGCCTTCAAACATTCATGCTACCCAATGTTCTTTTATAGAAACTTCAAAAAGTGATGCATGAAATTAATTGCACACAAGTTACTAAGTCTTTCAGAGCCACAAGGAGAAAATAGTATTTTCAATTATTGACTTTAGAAGGAAACAAGCATCCACAAATTTTTATTTCAGGATAAAACCAACCACCAATGCATTGACAACCAAAATCAACATAGTGAACCAAACTAAAACAAAACATATTTAAGAGAACAATACCCATACTTAGCATCAATCGCAACCGTAGTTACACTTATAATAAAGAATGCTATGAGAAAATTTAAAACTATGACATTTTAGATAACAAAATAAATATCAATATATATGATTTGCTAATCCAATGAGTATAGAATTTCAAATTTGCATCATTGTAAATCTTATTAATTGCTTGTACTCTTGCATTTGACTTTGATTGGGTAGATTATTTGCTATTCTTAGGAAGTGTGTAACTCTAATTTGAGGTTTGGAGATCCATCAAGGAAGAACCTTCGCTTTGTCCCTCCCGCAAGCATTCTGCTTTTACTTCTGCAAAGAAGGTGCTACTGAGTAATAGAATTGGCATTGAACATTTTTAATTTAACATATCTTAAAGCAAACTTTCCTTCTATTTGTGCTTTTGTGGCATGTAAGTGTTATTGAAAAGCTTCACTAATAGCTTGAAGTGATATTTGTTGTTAGGACAACCAACGAGAGTTCTCGGATGGCTACCGTGGAAGAACTTGCCCGATTTTATTTAGAAAGAATGTAGTTTGGCTTTTGCATGTTGCACTAACAGCTTTTAAAAAATGTTTCCATTTATTCGGAAACATATGAATTTATCATGGGGTTGTCATATCACAAACATGATGCAAAATGTAGTCAAAAATTGTTCATTGCCTTGTATTCTGCTCGTTAACTAAGCCAGCCGAATAGGAATAAATATTTCATGCTCGATTTATAAAAACGCCAAACATGAACAATTCTTCATTCAATCGTGTTTGGCTCGATTTAGCTCAAAATAAAAAATTATATTATATATATATAAACACATATTTATCACAGTTACAAGTATGACTTAGTGGTTAAAGCTTTTATTTTGTTATGCAAAATATTGTCCCAGGTTCAAATCTTTCCTCTTATAGATTTTTCGAATTATTGCATTTTGAGCCATTTCAAGCTGCTACGAGCCATTTCGAATAATTCAAACGAACATGAAATTTTGAGTTATTTCAACACGAACACTAACAAAGGTTTGGCTGCCAAGCTCTCGTTTACACCCCTAGCAAAATGCGCATGTGAATTTTCATTACTTAGCTTTATGGAGAAATCGGCTTTGACCTATTAGTAGGACGATGACAAATTCTACAATGGTCCACCTAAACAGCCTTATTTCATTCAAATATTCCTTGATGGTTTAGTCCAAACTGCATGGTTCTATTGTTAGAATGCTATGGCAAAATAATACACACCATGTTGGCATTTCCAGTGAGGCTTCATTAACTGAGATAGTAAGGGATTGATGCAATTAGATGAATTTTCATGATTTTATCCCGCAATCTCCACCTTATCATGGAGTTATCCTAACCATTTCAAATCAGCCCACTTTCACTTCATTGTCACTTCACTGTATGGAATTATGGTAAAAGAGTATACATCATCCAACCTTCTCTTTATCACTTGTGTCGAGATTGTAAAGTTTCTTCAGAGAACTGCTTTTAATATTTTGAGCAAAATCCTCTTAATCTTCATCATCTTTCGAGCAAATCTCATGCCTTACGAGCTTGTTATCATCTTTCGTGAGCATCTTTATGAAAAGGGGCAAATAAGATATGAATTTGTGCGGTTCCAGCTTGATATTTTGAGGGAAATAAGATATGTATTTTTGTATTAAATTCAATAAAGTTGGTGCTTGCTTTCCCAAGATCATTGATTTTTCCCCTCGTAAACATTTTTTAGTATTTCATGAGTTCTTATAAGATAATTAAAGCGATAATTTGCTCAAATGTATTTGGAGTTATCTTTCCTTGTAATTTTGTTTAAATATTCATCTACGTAGGAATGACAACTGAGTCATCATCAACAATTATTGATGGAAAACTAGTTGCAAAGAAGATCGAGATGAAATTGCTAGTGAAGTAGCAAGGATTAAGGATTCAAGTGAATTGTTCGTGGTTGGCAGTTGTTCTAGTAGGCTTGAGAAAGGATTCTCAAACCTATGTCCGCAACAAGAAGAAAGCTTGTGAAGAGGTGGGCATTGCATCTTTTGAAGTTAGTTTGCCTGAAAATTGCACTGAGGAAGAAGTTATCAAGCATATCTCTCGAAGTTCAAAGAATCCTTTAGTCCATGGCATTCTTGTACAGTTGCCATTACCTCAGGTATGTCATTCAGTTATCTGTTCGCAACTAGCATCCTCCATATCTACTTGGCCTACATAATGGTGTACTATTGATTCTGTACTGGTTATTGGCGGCACATAAATGAAGAAAAAGTTTTGAATCGTTACCATTGAGAAAGATGTTGATGGTTTCCATCGAATATTGGTCGCTTGCCATGCAAGGGGACCCTTTATTTGCCCCATGTGTAAAGGTTGCATGGAGCTATTATGTAGGTATAATGTTGAAATCAAGGGAAGAGAGCTGTTGTTATAGGAAGAAGCAATATTGTTGGAATGCCTGCTGCATTATTATTACAGGTATCTTGTTTTCTGTTTTTTCCCCTATGAGATTTAGTATTTTTTAAAATTTGTTTAAGCTCTGATATCATTATCATGCTGCTTTGCATCTTTCATCCTACTGAATGATGATTTGAAAATATTGAGGGATTATAGGTAATAATGTAAAATGATTTTGGGTTAGTGTTTCTTAATGTAACTAAAAGGATGCAATTTATGAATCACAAGAGCACTTAAAATTAACAAATTAAAGGCCACTAAATACCAAAAAATGGCTTATCTTCATTTTAATAACTATGAGACTAAAACCCAAAAAATATTACATGATTGAATAAATTTATGAATTTGAACTATGCAAAATCAATTAGTAATTATAATTTATTCATCAAAATTAGAATCTTAAGTATGTTAAAATAGAACCAAATATTTACAAGCAATAACAAGATAATTAAGAAATGGAAGAATAAATGATAGCCATGTAGTAAGAAATCTAGGCCTTATAATAAAAATGATATCTTTGTAAATAAGTCATTGAAAGAATTGCATTCAACTTTCATAATTCAAATTAAAAAATGGGAAGAATAAATTTTATTCACAGCAAATTGATATGCCTCATATCATTCAATAAAATAAAATTTTATTCTTGGTTATATAATGTTCACAAGATCAAAAAGAATTAGATAAAAGTTCATGCTTAAATATTTAAATTATTAGCATTCTAGCCAAACAAGAGCATGTTTTGTGATTACAAGTTGATTCACAAGATAACCTGTAAACAAATATCTGGTGCAATATAAATATCAAATCAATATTTTTAAAAGATTATTAATTGGTTATAAAGATAAAGAATGATTCTGCTGTGTTTAGCTTCTTTTTTATATGTTCAAAAATTGTTCCTATTTAGCTCAAATTCAAATAAGCTAAACATGAACATGATATTTATTAACAAATTTGAACAAACAAAAATTTGAATGAGCCAAACACTAACATACAGAGTTTACTTAAGCTCACTTGTTTGGCACCACACTCTATAATGTAGCAATACCCAACAAAAAATAACTATTGTCTCAAAAACAATTATCTTGTAGAAGAAACAACAACCAAAAATAGGGCTACAATTTCACACATCAATCTAGGTGTCTTGAAAAAAATTGGTTTAAATGAAGTTAGCATTTGATATTTATCATGCAAATGACATCATGAATTTTTTGCTTTTTACAAAATATTCTATAAGTTATTACAAACAAACATGCATCAGTAGTGAACAAGATATCTCTAGAATATACTATTGCAAATGCAATTTTATCATTTAGAATAGGCTCAAGAACATATATATGATAAAGGATTGGATGGTTCACAAGGAGGTGAATAGATAGAATAATGCAAGAAAATTATACCGATTCATAAAATAAGGTCAAATCAAGCATATTTAAAGCTATATTACTACCATAATTTTCTGAATTTTTAATTTGTAGACGTAGTTCTAATGTGCTACAATTTTTTGAATGATCTTTTTTTTGTATTTTTTGAATGATCCTGTCTTTTTTGTATTTTTTGAATGTTCTTAATGAAAACCTTTCTGAATTTATACACATCATAACTTTATCACTAAACTTAAACTCCACACCCATATTCACATTAGCTTGAAGTTTATAATTGACATAATTAATAGTTTATGTTCTGTGAATATCCTTATGCAATTCATGAAAATCATTGGAAATATGTAAATGGTTTTTCAAATGACAAAATATTAAAATAGTAATATACATCCTAAGGGATGCTGATAATGATCTACAAAGAAAATCACAAAAAATGATTTCATAGGAAATTAAAAGCAAACGAACTATAAAAATATGTTTTGACGTATGGATGATGGCCTCTTTGAAGAAAACTAAATCAGAGAGCTGAACATTAACTGTGATGATTTATGCACCTTTAGAATTGATTAGATGGATGGAGTTTTTACATTTGAATCTTCTTTGAAGTCATTTGTTATTAACAAACTCTTTGAAATATTAATGCCACTTAGCTCTTGACATGAGATTTATTCTATGAATTTGAGGATCAAGAAAACATGAACTAAAAATAAAATTGACATCAATTTGATCATCCATTATAGGAATAATATTAATAAATAATTCATCATAAATTGCCTTATTAGATTGCTCATTTGATTAATTAACAAGGACTTGATTGCTACTTTTACTTCTAGGTGCTTCAATCTCTATTTCGATATGATCTCATGCTCAAGTACTTTTAGTTTTATGAAATTGGTCCAATATCTACAAATTTAGATTCAAAATCATCAGATATAGATATATTTTATGACTAAATATCATTTTTTACCTTGAAAATATCTTATAATGAATATTCATGAATTATAATTTAAGATCAAATCCAATAATATATGATTATTTTTTCATGGGTGGTAATTAGTGTAAATGCATTAAAAGTTATCACTAAGTTCTTGGATTCGAATCTCACCAACACTATAAATATTGTCCCACCTTACGAATTTGGGTGGCCAATATATACATATATATATAATTTTTTTGTTACTGTGTTTTCAGAAGGCTTTATACGTATTGTTACTAAGTTTTTCTTAGGATTAAACATATGTTCAACAATCCTAAAAGGTGAGTGGCTATACCATTTTTTTAATATAAAACCATGCATAAGGCCTCATTCTATATTTTTTTGAACAATGTAGCTTTGTTCATTCCTAATTTCATGCTTAACACCTTTAGTGAATACTCAAATAATACTTATAAAGCTTGTATAATACTCAAACATGTCATATTAATCTTATTAAAAATACTTGAATTGATCATGGAATTGATCCCTATATACAACAAATGAAGTTCTACTCTTTAAGTTTGTTTTGTATCTGGCCATGCCGGTTTAGTAGTAATACTTTGCTAAAATAATTGAATATTTTTCACTAGTTTTCATTTGACACATTATGTCCTTTGGGAATTAAAGAGATTGCATTTTTTAAACATTATCAATCCAATTTAGAATTTTTGAAAATCATACTACTCATTGAATATAATAATATAATTTTGAAGCTCATGTTATGTTGTGTTTGTTTAAAACCATTGCTTACTGATTCTATTTAAGTTGCTTTTTATTTATTATTATTTTATTAATTCATTTAATATATCCTATATTTAGTCTATGATGTTGCAATCATAGACTCTAAAATGCCAATTTGATGCATGAAGATTTATGGTTATGATTTTGAAATGTAACTAGAGTGATACAATGTATGCATATTGTAAAAGGAAATTAGATTCAGTCAAATATAACTAAATGTTCAAAAGTTGATTTATTTAGTTATGAATAAATAATTTGATAATTAGAATCTAAATGATAATGTAATGATCGAATAAATTTGAAGAAATCAATAAAAAATTTGAACAACAACTCAACATGTAATTGCAATATATCAACTACAATTGGAATCTGGTTGTATCAAAACAACTCAAGAAATATTTGCAAGCCAATAACAAGATATGTTGACAAAAGTAGGTCAAATGTATGATTCACCAAAGTAAGAATTTCTTGCTTCATGTCAATGCAAATATATGACTTTCTACAAAATTAGTCACAATTTGTACCGTACTAAAAGGAATCATGCATCCAACTTATACGATAATTGTAAATTGAAAATATAAATTTGTTGATTCAAACTTACTAAATTGTCTCAAATCATCTGCTCATAGAATCCTTATCACTAAGTTAACAGATATAATTGATGGAATATTTATCAATCTGATTCTTAAAAAAACTTCAAGTTCACACTTAAATCTTATCCAAAATTTAGGAATTTAAATGCCCACATAACTTAATCTCTCTTGTGAATGGAAATATTTTTCACAAGATTTGTCTGTCAAATCAAAAATAATAAGGTCATGAAATTGCGTTAAATCGACTCTACTACGCATGAAGTTGTGCCATTGGTTTGATTACAAGAATCGCCAATAATGCGAAAGACTAGAAATAGGAATCACGGGTATCCACGTTAGCTCTAAGATAAGATTAGAGAGTCGCTTAGAAGGTTTGATTACATAAAATGCCGACGTCCAATGACCCAATTAGAGAGTAGATAAATTTGATTCTATATGTTAAGAAAGATAGAGGTAGACTTAAAAGTCTTGGTTAGGAAGTATAGATGACCTGCTTTTATTTGGATTAGATGAGAATATGATTTAATAGGACACATTGGAGAAAAATGATTAATGTAGTCAACCATATAGTGGGATAAAGGCTTATTGTTGTCGTTGTTGTTGGGTATCCCCATAGTGTAACATCATTAAGGTTTCATTATCAGGTGTAAACCTTCTACAGTCCTCGAATTATATAGCCAATAGGAGTAGTAAAAGTACCCGTAAAGCTATAGTCCCAGAGACAGGGCTACTGTCCTGCATCAGATAAAGTTACAGGGCTACTCTATTTGAGTTTGCATAACTCTTTTACTTTCAATGATCTTACTAATCTGGCTAGTTTTGTTTTGACAGAGAGCAAATGCAACAATAAGTACATTCAAAACTAAAACCTCAAGAAATCACAAGACAGTGATATACTCATTTCTGGGAGTTCCAAATATGGTGAGGGGTAGCTGGCTAAAACCCGGTGCTGTTGTTATAGATGTTGGAATCAATGCTGTTGATGTAAGTTGAAGTGTCCTTCTGGGTTAAATTGGGAATAATTCTGCTAGCCACATATAATTATGCAAACTTTGTTGCTCATATATATCTGATTGACGTGATTAATTTAGTTTTGTAGTAGTGGTTCCATCTTATTGTTCTCATAATTTTTCTGTAGACTTTTGATGTTTAAATCCATTCTATTTGTTTGTACTTTTTTGTATTTTTGATGGACTTATTTTGAGCATTGATGATGGCTTCATTGAACTTTATTCTAGCACTTAAGCCTGCATAGAGCTATCTAACTAGTAGATATAACTCCTCTTTCTAGTACTTGCATCGTATTTGAGCAAATCCTATCTTACGAATGCATGATGTAAAAATGATAATCTAGTAAAGAAGCATTTGATCAAACCTTGAAGAGATTAATTGAACATCTGCAATGGAACAAGTAATCTGTGGATTGGCATCATTTGAATCAACATTATGTTCCATTAATTTCATCCCAAGATTAAGAGAATTCTTGCAGAAGTCATAATGTTTTAACGAAAAGGATGCTCTCAAGTGTCATAGACTGCGAACAACTTCAGATGGAAATTGGCGTGGGGGGGTGGGGCGGTAAGAAGGATGGGAATGGCTAATTGTTTGATAGGATCCTAAGATCTACGTGTTCCATGGTCATTCAAGATTCAATGTTAGGGACCATTAGACTTCTATATTTTTATTTATGAATAACTAGTATTGTTATATGCTTTCTTGTATGCTGGAAAGCTTTTATTGATATATAATTGAAGTTACCGACCTTTTCCTGCAATTTTTGTTTGGATAGGGTAATGATTTTAGTTCATTATTTTTGAGAAAGTGTCATTAGAGATGAAACCTTGCTGTTAATGAGGTGCTTGATTACTCTTTAATAAATAAAATAGTCAGAACCATTTTTTTTCTCAAGATTTTCAGAATGAAGGCACCTCTCCTCTCAGATATTAATTAGAGGACCATGATCAATGCTTCTCCTATAATCTTATGAATGTAGAGGTTTTCAAAATACATATTTAGTCATATAATCCATATCTGAAACTATATTTTCTACGGAGTTGAACACTTTCCTGAGATTGACTAAGAGATTGAACACCTTTCTGTTATCATGTTATTATCAAGTGTATAGTCTCATGGAAAAGTTATATGCTCTTTCTCTTGGACTCCTTATGGTGTAAGTCATTTTATTGATTTGAAATATTTATTTTTATCGCTCCTTAAGTTTGTCTTAATATTGTGATGCAGAGAGTGCTCGAGGATACCGGCTAGTTGGCGATGTTTGTTTTGAGGAGGCCTCTAGGGTGGCTTCATATTACTCCCATTCGGAGTTGGTCCCATGACTATAGCCATGCTTCTATCTAACACATTGAGCTCTGCCAAGAGGATACATGACCTCAAGTAATATTTTACTTATTTCTCCTATGATTCTTATTATCATTGTATTTCATGTCAAATTTGGAAGACAATTTCAAATGCCAGCAAAATTGATGAATATTTATGATTTGTAATTTGAATGGCTTATTAGTTTAAGTTGATAAGCATTTTTTTATTGCACGTATTCAATATTTTTATGAGTTTATATTAGTTAACTCTTAATAGACATCAATTCAAATAAACTCTCACTCACAAAGAAGAGTACATGGAATGCTATCGAAAAGCTCTGATAAAATTAATCTAACGGTAGAAATCTTCAATCATTATGCTTATAATTTTCTAATATGGCAAGTGAGACCACATAAAAAAGTCGTATCTAAAATAGATGATCTTGAATTTAACAATTGGAACATGACCGAGCTCTAAGAACCATGTTCATGACTATTTGAATCGAATGGACTTGTTCCGTGGGCTCTAAGACTAATGCTAGAAATAATCAGATCTAACTAAGGGTAATGAGAACGATACTGATGGACCTCATTAAGATTGATGAATAGATCAACATCCTGTCGCAAGTGTTCTAATGGTCAAATCAATGATCGAGATCTTTATTAATGAGCTCAATGTGATTCAATGGCTCTGAAGCCAAGCAATAGAAGACAAAAAGGCGTCTTGCAACTTCAAAGATATACAGGTGTAGTGTACACAGCTCACGGATTGTTCATTAAGGCTCATCCTATATATGATGAATTTTGCACGCCTCGACATCTAATCTCCAAAATTCACATATTTGCTAGACATCACCGGAAAAATGAGAATCAAACCCTTTACTTTCTCTCAGACTCTTAAAGAGAAAAAAGACGAAAATCAGAGAAATCGGTCAAAAGTATGGTGCTGTGAAACACATCAAGAAAAATGATCTTCCCAGTATATCAACAAACAAAAGTTACACTGACAGAAGGAAAAAAATGAAGATGTAGAGCAACAAACAGAAGAGCCGCTTTTGAAAAAGAATTAACTAGAATCAAAAGGGTTGAAAATTGAAGTGATAACATTGTAATAGTTATTTTAGTAGGCATCCGTTAGATAAAGATAGCATAACCGTTTGGATATAGTCTATATAAGATGCAACCTATTTCTAAACAATACATATATACACATAGAGTATTATATGGGCAACGTAACATAATTTAAAGGACATCTACGCATAAAATCAAGGAAGCATTAGTTGGCAATTAAGTGAAAGCGAATAGATAAGATCAGAAACAATTGGGGGTGGACATTAAATAACGTGGATCTAAACAAAAAAAGTAGAATCTGGATCCTATAGTTTATAACAAAGGTTCTCCAAAAGTTCAGATTAAAGGTTGGGATAAATGAAGAATGTTTCATTATGCACAAAGTGAGAATCCCAATCCAATAAATTATGAAAATCTAATTAATCTTTGTGATCCAAAATTTTAAATTAAATAAAAGATATCTATACGGAGTTAAATTTACAGAGCTGAGTAAGATAATACCTTCTTAGGATTCCAAGTTGGTAGAGTTCCATATTTCCCATTAAATTTGGTACTGTTCACAGAAGAAAACTTATCCATGAAATCTAGTCGAGCTGCTTCTATCACCAATAATCCCCACAAGAACATCTTTGAAATGGTGAAACCCTATTGTCCCTCACTAATATGGTTCTCCCAGTAATCCCAGATATGAGTTTAATAGCAATATGACAATCACCACATATGCGTAAGTTTTTAAATACACGAATTACAGATCTCTTATGCAGTTTAATGAGACCTAGGCCAACTGCTAACCTCTCGCTATGCTGAAGCAAGTATTCCTCAGAGTCATCCACATTTCGAAGCACAAAGTTATTATCAGGAACGTAGCCCATTCTCTTCATCTTCCTTGTTAAATCCTTCAAAGTCCTGTAGATTTCTTCAGCAAGCAGATGATTTCGATCCCCAGCATGGAAGGTGTGTGACTCATTATCTATCTCGGATCCAACTTACCTGGGTTCCTTCTTCACACCTCTTGATTTCATCAGCTCTCTTATATGATCAGCCTCCTTCCACATTGCTACTGATGAATAGATGTTTGCCATCAAAATATAGTGGCCAAAATTTTCTGAATCTAATTGAAAGAGCTTCTCTGCAGCGAGCCGACCTAAATCAACCTCTTTATGCAACCGACAAGCCCCAAGCAAGGCTCCCCAGGTTGACACCTCAGGCTCTATTGGCATTTTATTGATTACTTGATTAGCTTCTTCTAGGAATCCTGCTCGTCCTAAAACATCCACCACACAAGTGTAGTGCTCAGCTCGAACCTCAACTTCATGTTCCTCTAACATGCTGATGAAGCAGTTTATTCCTTTTTCAACTTGCCCACTGTGGCTGCATGCTGAAAGCAGAGAGAGGAAGGTTACACCGCTTGGTTTTACATTTTCTTTCTGCATTTGGTTGAATAGCTCAAAGACCTCACTGCTTTGTCCATGCTTTCCATATCCACTTATCATTGAATTCCATACCACAATATTTCGCTCATTCATGTGATCAAAGTACATTCTAGCATCTTCTAGTAACCCACATTTTGAGTACATGTCAACCATTGCACTGTCTAAAATTACTGAGCTATAAGAGAACCCTCTCTTGATCACAATGGTATGAAGCATCTTCCCAAGTTCAAGGGCTGGCATGCTTGCACAGAGGTTAAACAAAGGAACAAGAGTTAGTGGTTCATAAATCACCCCTTCATTGGTCATTCTACTTTGGTCATTCTAAAGAGTCAAAAGGCCTCGTTCTTGAAATCACATTTTGAGTATCCCATTAGCATCATATTCCATGAAACTAATGTTTGCTCCCGCCATCCGATCAAACAGCCTCTCTTGCTTCATTTTTTCCGCATGCCAACAATGCTGATATCATCACATTATTGAGATAAACATCTTTTTCTCTAGCCTTCTCATAAACTTTGTAGGCATAGTTCATGGTATCACATTTTGCATACAAATCAACAAGCATGCAGTGAAGAATTTTATGATCTTCCCTGATGTTTCTAATCATAAAGCTATGAATTTGCTTCCCATATATCTGAAAGACTAATGCAAGAAGAGATTGCATTGTTTAAAGAAAAACAATCTGGCTTTATCCCATAAAGTTGCATTTGATAGAATAAACATAGCACATATGAATAATTACCATTTTGCTCGTGTCCATCCATCAAAGAATTCCAGGAGTAATTATTCCTTTCTTGCATACTGTAGAAAATACTTTCAGCTTCTCTTAATCTATTGCATCTAGCATACATGTCAACCAACTCAGTCCACTACTACATTTAGTTTAGTCTCAACTCTAATCATGTAAGCATGAATCTACTTTCCTAGATCTAGACTCCCTTGATTAGCTAGAGTTAACAGGCAAGTGTGAATTGGTCGCAGAATGCTAATCTCATCTTATGATAGAGATGAACTCGCTTCTACATTATCTTCTTCTACATATCTTGAAATTAGAGCATTCCATGAGACTTCACCTCTCATCCAATTTATCAAAGGCATGGTGAGCTTTCTGGGCAACCACACTTTGCATACATATCGCCAGCATCATTACATCAATATCGAGGGATCTCCTTAGCGGGTAACCATGAAACTACCCTACCGTATCCAAATCGCCCAATGCGACATGCCATGAGACCACCGCCTAAATTAAACCTATCGATGACGAATCACGCATTCTTGAGAATTGATGAAGAGCCTCTTCATGGAACCCAAGGTGAGCATAGCTAGCTATTATAGAGTTCAAGCTGACTTGATTCTTTTCCCTCATTAGTTCAAACACCATCCTGCTACTATATTCATCACCACAACAGGCATACATATCGATAAGAGAATTCTCTACAAAACATCGATTCATACCGAAACAATTAGTTTTGAATGCACTAGCTTCCCTTTACTCAAAGATCTCAAGGAGCCACACGCCTTATAATAGTGCAAATGTGAAGTGATCGGGCACATCACCAACACTTAGCATCTCATGAAAAGCACCAAGTTTCAACATTGAAAGCTTCACATAACCCCAAGAATAGAATTCCAACGATCATCACATTATCTCCATGAATCTCATCAAAAGCAACCGCATCATTCATCCATCCAAATCCAAAGATACCCATCAACTAAAGCCCCGCCACAACTTCATTGCTATTCAATCGACCTTAATTATCAAACTCAACTTGAGAAACACCCTCTTTCTCATCCGACAATGCATCCCTTAATCACACTAGGGAATGTAAATTTACTAGGGATGCTCCATCTCTCGACTAAAAGAGTTTGAGAACCTCCTCATGATCTTTTTCCCTTGAATAGGCTAGGATCATTGTGTTCCAAGCCAGTTTTTCTCGGTCATTTCATCAAACATATGCATGCATCACTCCGCCACTCTAGCATAAAGCATGAGAATGGATTAACCCATCGGCGAAAGCACATCAGGCATGGATGGACCTTCCAAAGATCAAAGGATTGGGAGTCGATACAAGATTGGATGAGGGAGGAATATTGATAAGTTCTGCAGAGATAGGTTAATGTTTTTTTTTTCCATTTTATTTTTATTATATATTTTAGGTTTAGTTTTTATTTTTTATTTTTAGGTTTAGGTTTAGATTTTTTTTTTTTTAGGTTTAGGTTTTAGGTTTTTATTTTAGGTTTATTTTAAGGTTTATTTTTAGTTTATTTTATTTTATTTAGTTTAGGGTTTAGGTTTAGTTTATTTTAGTTTTAGGTTTAGGTTTAGGTTTTATTTATTTTAGTTTAGTTTATTTTAGTTTAGGTTTATGTTTATGTTTATTTTATTTTATTTATTTTAGGTTTATATTTTTTTTAAGTTTAGGGTTTATGTTTTATTTTTTATTTATTTTTAGGTTTTATTTTTAGGTTTATTTTTTAGATATAGGTATTTTTCTTTTAGTTTTTATTTTATTTAGTATTTTGTGCCACCATCCTTCAAGATCTTTGATGGTAGTGGGAACCCATGATAACACACTGCACACTTTAGAGTCTGTGAAACATCGCGAACGCTCCTCTTCTGCCTTTTCATTAGTAGTCTATCAGGTGTTGCATTTGATTGGTACGTCGAATTGCCCAACGGTTCGGTGAAGACTTTTGCTAAGTTGGAGCACCTCTTCATCAAGAGGTTTGCTGGAGCTCAGTAGAGGGTGACTGTAGGTGACTTCATTATAGAGAACAGAAACTCAATGAGTCCCTTATTGATTACATTCTCAGGTGGCACCACCTGAGCTTGAAATGTAAACCACAGTCACCTTCATGCTTAAGGGCCTTACCATCAAAATATTCGAGAAATTAATCAACAAGGCGGCTAGCCTACAAGAGGAAGCCAAACAGTTTCCCTTTCTCGACCAATCATTTAGGCCCAAGCCATAGAAGGTGTTTGAGAAGAAGCCAGGGATAATTGTGTACGTGAGAGATGCAACCAACGAGTTCAGATGAGAGACTGCTCAGACCTCCTATGCCACCTCCTCTTCCACCACCTCGGCCATTGTATCGACCACCGCAGCCGCTACAATGACCATTTCCACCATCTCAATAGCCTACCTAGCAGTGGTATTCATATTCATCGTCAGGTAGCTACTTTACACCTACTCTTACTGATATATTCAATAAGCCATAATCATTCAAGAGGGAGGTAAATCTTTAAGAATTAAAAGAAACCCGACTTTCGCACTGAGCATAAGAGGAGGAAGTGGGCAAGAACGATGATCCTAGCTATTGCCCCTACCATCATAAGAGGTTGAGGGAGCTGAGTTTGAGGGTCATTGAATCCGGTAATCTTGGAGGATATGAGTTTTACCTGAGAAGGGAGAAAAGTAGTTGCTGGAGTGGATTTACATTGAATCGAGGAAGCAGGTGGAGAAATAGTGCAGGGGATAATAGATTTGAGGAAGCAGAGCATTTTCAAGGAAGCGGCTATTTTTTTTCCCCACTTTTTCTTATTTTATAGAAAACAAATCATTACCTCATCAAGTTTAGTAAAATTTAAAATTTATTGTTTGTCAAAAGATTAAAGTTTACTTATATCATATTTATGATTCGTGCTTAACCGTTATGAAAAAAAATGTTAATCAACCACGAACAACAAAGTGGGAAGCTACAAGCAAGTTTATTATAAATGTGATTAAAATAAAATCTCGATAATCCATAAGTGGATGAATTGCCATAATTTTTATAAGCATACTGAGAAACCTTCAAAATCACTTTTTTGATAAATCGAGTGCAGACCAAATATGAAATTATGATCAAGGAGGACTTGACTCTCTCCTAATGGGGATCTCTACATTGATGTTTAAGCGTGGCCGCATTTGCAAGTTTCCTCTTGATTGCAATTTTTATGAGGTAAAAATTTTCAAGTCATGAAATATTTTCATACTTGTAAATTTTTATGTCAAAAAACATTAGGGTATATTTTAGGTCTTAAGATATTCAAAATTGAACTAAAAATTCAAAAAGTTTCATCACATTATCGGTTGATCTCTAACTTTACTTGTTTTTTTAGTTATTTTAATCGCACTCATACATATGATTCTCAAGGGTGTGGATGCAATGTGGGGGCACGTATCACCACTAGCCCACCGGGCTATCATATTAATAAATAAAAAATTACATTTAGATTTTCTCCCAACCCCGAACCCATCATCTTGCACAATCGCATGCCGCTACTCTCAACTCCTACTATCGACAAGTCGAAGTCGCCTTCTTTCTTCCACTCGCCGGTTTCTCGAAGCTTCATCGGCAAGCTCAAGCTGACGAGATTTGTGCCATTCTCTCGACCATTCTCACAAGCTTCTTCCAACTCCTCTTCCTTCTGTAACTTCCTTATGCATATTTTTAAACATATATCTTGATATTAAAAGCATCATAATATTGCTTTTGTTGCGCAAGATTGCCATAATATAGCACTTGGTGTTATGGTGTATAAAATATTTTTGATGTTCACGAAGCATGTTTTTGTTATTTCTTTTTTGATTTTTAGTAATTATGATAAGGGATATCTATAATGACAGTACTCATTTATTTTTAAACGCTGAGTTTAAAAATAATTTTAATAAGGGACATGTACAAGAGTTTCCCTTTTTTTATATTTAAATGCCGAGTTATTGTCATACTCATGTAATTTAAGAGAATTTATATGTAGATTATTAATTCTTTATTTATTTATGTCTAATATTTAAATTTGTACATATAATCTTATAATATATCACAACAAAATTTATAAAAAAAATATGAATTCCATTTAAATAAGTTAATATTATTGTTATTTTGATATGATTAAAAGATAAAATTATATATATAAATACACTAGTACATATCAAGATTTAGAATTTAAATATATACATATATAATAGTTTAATGATGTATAAGTAGATTTTCATAAAATAATTTAATATTATTGTTAATGGGATCATTAGTCAAATTAATAATCTTTATTTATGAATGAGAATTTTTTTTTTTTTGCTCAAAAGAGTTCTAGAATCGGAAGTTATGTTTAGATATTTATTTTGAAATGATAAATAACTAACAATACTAATATATAATTATGTCTTCAAGATATAAGTTGATAATAAGAGGCAGACTTGAATACCGTATGTTATTTCATGTTTAAAATTAATATATAATATAAAAATCTATTGTTTAAAATTAATATACAGAAAGAGGTGACACCATGATATAATTTTGCATACCTAGCATTTTTTTTTTTATATTTTACTCCTTAATCCACTATTTTTCTTTATATGTAAGAAGGTTAAACTAAATCTTCATTATACTTCGGCAATGGCAAAGTAGGCAAATCATTTTTTTGGGGTCTTGTAAAAATAGCAGCAATCTGGTTTCTATGTTAGAGACAAGAACACTATTATTTTATTCAAGAAAGAGACTAGAAAATTATAAAGAAGGAAGAACTAAAGTACTCTCTCTTCTTTGATTTCTCTCTTTAGTTCAATTTCTCTAGAAGCTCATGTCTTCCTTTATAATTCATCATCTCCCCTTTCTACCAATGACATCTTTATATTGGAGAAAAACATCCGTTACAAAAAAGCTAGAAACTTATTATAGGAATTCAAGAATTTAAATTTGTGCTATTTATGGAAAGACAAAATGGACGCAAACAATAAATTATCATGACTCCTAGTAGGGAAGTCCTCTTGAGAACTTTGAACCCTCTAAGCCATAAGAGCCTTTTCTCAACTTTAAGAAATCCTCTCAGCAACATTCCAATCTTCTCAAAATTTTCTTGACCACTTGGCATATTTTCAACAAATCTTTTGATCTCTTAATCAATGATCAAACCCATCATTCTAAAATTTGAACTGCATTTATCTAATCTAATAATCCTCAATAGGAGGCTTAAGGTATATCAATAACCACATCTTAATTTGTTAATGAAATCAAACTGCAGTTTGCAATGAATAAAGAATCTTTTGAGCAATAGAATTTGAGATTTTTAATGAATGATTATCTTGTTACATATATTAAAAGATATATTTAGATATTGAAAAGGAATTGATTGTATAACGATTTCAAAATATGAAAACTCAGATGAAGAAGTTATTAATGATATCTTATATGAAAAAATTATGTTATTGTAAGGTTTAATTTTTTTTGTTTTGTTATATGAGATATTTTAATTTTTGTTTTATATTAAACTAAATTATTTTTTATGTTATTGTGCCCCTATTGAAATATATTTCTCGATCCGCCCCTGATGAGGAGAGAGGTTTTTTTTAATTAAATTTCATAATGATAAGAGGATTTTTTTTAATTAAATGCCATAATGAGGAGATGATTTTTTAATTAAATATCATAATAAGGAGAGAGTTTTTTTTTAATTAAATGACTTGCAAACGCCAACCATAATGAGGAGATGATATTTTTTTTAATTTATTCCCTTTTTGCCCCTATAGTGGATCTATAAAAACCACCCCTAGGGTCAAGTAAGGAGACACAGCTTTCTCTCATATGCTCTAGTATTCTTCTACGCTGGATGAGAAATTATATAGTAGAAGTTGAGGGGCTAATGGTAAATTTTTTTTCTTTTATCAGCGAAGCTCTGATCTTCTTTTGAAAAAAAAGATCATTTTTCCACAAGCTAGCCAAGTAGCGTCCGTCAGAACCCCTGAGCCTAGCCCAGCACCGACGCACGCGCCCCCGACCCGCTCGCGTGATCATAATCTTCAGCTATTTATTTATTCTCAAACTATATGGTTGAACCTGCAAATTTCATTGAAGAATTTGTTATTATTTGACATATATTTTTGGATGATAGAAATAATGTCATCCAAAAATAGGGGGCAACTGATATGACACTAAAAATTTCATAAGCATGAATCTTGATGTGCAATATGATTCTAAGTCTAAACTTGTCCACATTAAGCACTTAAAATACCATTGAAAATTTGGGATTTCTTAAATCCCTAAACAGCTTCTAAATATGGAGTGTTTATGATCAAATTGAGCCTTGACGAGCCGGATCTAACAAGCCAAGATCTCTTGATTCTGACTTCATTTGAGCATTCAAATACTTAAAATATATCAGATTATCAAGGGAATCATTTTGAGCCATCCGTTAGAGTGGTTTGAATTTTGCATGTATTTACAGAAACGTCATCTCTCTAATCTATAACAAAATCATTCTTCGCGAGAGGGCGAGTTAAAGAGAAGAGAGAGCTCTATAGTTTGAAAATCCTCCAAGCATAATCGTGCCACCACTCAACGGTTGCCGACCACGGCCGTCGGCCGCCGCTGTCGTCCACCACCGTCGATCCTCGTCGTCGTCAACCACCGTCGCCAATCATCACCGCCGACCACCATTGCTAGTCATCGTCGTTAACCACTGTCGCCTGTCGCCGCAGCCGACCACCACCAACTATCGCCGTCGACCACCACTATCGATCATCGTTGTCATCAACCACCGTCGTCGGTCATCACCGCCGACCACCGTCAACGGTCACCGTCGCCGACCATCGTCGCATGTCACCGTCGCCGCCGACCATCGCCGGTTGTCGCTGTTAGCCACCACCATCAATTATCGTCGTCATCGACCACCGCCATAGGTCACCGTAGCCATTACCGTGATCATCGTCGTGCCATCTCCGTAGGTCATCACGCGCGACCATCGGCGGCGCATTTGTTCATCATCATCAACTGCCACCAACAACTATACCATTCTTTGCGTATGTTATTACGATTTTGGGATTCCATATCATTCTCATCTCTGATTATGTAATCCCATTATCGGAAGACTTTGTACTCTGAAACAGATACATAGTGGAAAATTTTTACTGGGCTAGGCCCCGTGGTTTTTTCCCCATCTTTAGGGGTTTTTTCACGTAAAAATTTTGGAGTGTTCTTGTTTTCTTCAAACATCTGTATGTGTTTTGGATTTCACAATAAAGTTAAAGCATAAACATTTATTCTACTGCAACTGGTTTTCTAACATGAGGGCAGTTGATGCATCTCTCGAGGGAAAATCGGAGCCTCGCCATATGAACAACGGGCCTTGATCGCCTCCAAACACGGTCGGGCCGACGAGGATAGTTGATGTCTCTCTCGAGGGAAAACCGGAGCCTCACCATATGAGCTACGGGTCTTGATCAGCAAAACGAATGACATTCTCTTAAGAAGAATGTCAAAACTTCGCTGACAAAAAGAAAAGAATTTTTTTTACTCTAGCCCTTGAACTTCTGCTAGATGATTTCTTATCTAATGCAGAGGAACACTAGAGCATATGAGAGTTGTGTCTCCTTACTTGACCCTATGGGAGGGTTTATAGGCCCACTATAGAGGCAAAAAGGAAAAAAATAAAAATAAAAAAACGGAAAGAAACAGAAAAAATACTAAAAAAATTGAAAAAAATACTCATCGGTGTGCGTTTGACATAAATTTTGATGATAGATAATGTCATCCAAAAATAGATACAGATATACTAAAAATTCCACTACCAAACACCTAATCTTGATGTCAAAAGTAATCTAATCCTAAGTCTAAACTAGTCCATATCAAGCACTTAAAATATCATTGGAAACTTTGGGATATCATTTAAATCTCTAAATAATTTCTAAATATGGAGTGTCTATGATCAAATCGGGTGTCTTGACGAGCCGGATCTAACAAGCCTAAGATCTCTTGATTCTGACTTTATTTGAGCATTCAAATACTTAAAATACATCAGATGATCAAGGGAATCATTTTGAACCATCCGATTGTGTGCATACAAAATGACATCCCTCTAATCTATAAATAGCCCCTCATTCTTCACATGAGGGGGCCCAAGCTAAAGATAAGAGAGAGCTCTAAAGCTTGAAAATCCTCTAAGATAATCGCCACCACTACCACCGCGCCGCTTCGCCACCACCACCACCGGCCCCACACCACTGCGCGCATCACCCGTTGTTAATAACCATACTCATTGCTATCGCGGCTTACCACAGCCATTATTTGCCGCGGCCATTACCACTGCTGCTCATTATTAGACCACTATCGCGGTATGCCACTGTTTCGCTGCTCATCGCCACGCATTGCCGCACTATTGTTTCATTGACATCTCAATTATCATAACTACTCTAGAAGTTATCGGTTGTCATTATCTCTCACATCATAAATTAATTGCTTTGTTGGCCACCGCTCTTATATCATTTATCGCCACCAAAATCAGTATTAACCATTTCATATAATAAAGCTATCAAATTTATTTCGCCATTTCATATATTATTAGAATTGCTATCTTTAAGACTTTTTTGTATCAAATAGATACATAGTAAAATTTTTTACAAAGCACTCAGGATTTTTCTCTTAGAGGAAGTTTTATACATAAAAATTTAATTCATTCTTTCACACATTAAGATAATAATTTTTATATTTTTTAAAAAAATTATACTTTTATTTTACTAATGATTTTAAAGATATTTTAATAATATATTATTTCATTTAAAGCTACCTTTTAAAATTCATATTGATTCTAGATATTCTAAATATTTTTAACAAGAAAAACAAAAATCTGTATTGCCAAAATACCTGCTTAATTCAATTATAGAGAAGTTTATGAGGCGCTTTAAAGCAGTAGATTCTAAAAGTGTTGGTAAATACAGTAAATATGCACTTGAGTTATAAACCACTTTAATATATTTTTGTCAAAAAAATATTTATAAAAATTAAATGTTAGATGTCTACTTAAAATGATTTGAATGCTAATGTGATTAAATATAATATAATGAATATTATAATTGATATTATGCTCATTTATTTAATTATATTTAAATTATTAATATTCATTCTTATAATAGTTTATTCATTTTTTTATCATTATTTTTAAGATTATTTTAGTAAATTATATAGGTATAGTTTGAGTTAATCAATTATGAATTTAATTAAACTAAATTAGACTTGTTTAATGTCATAGATTACTTAAAAACTATAAATATATTTTTATTAATGTAAAAATCATATTGTGATAAATTATTTATTCATTCTTTATATTTGCTTTTCTATATTATGTAAAATGATTCTTTTGTGCATTTATTTTGATATCAATATATAAATTAAGATTAAAGTCTAAAAGAAAAGATATCATTAATAAATTTATGCAAAAATAATAAAAATTTTAAAAAAATTTAAAATGTAATAATTATTTGATAAAAAGATTTTTGAATATTAATACAAAAAAAATTTAAAATAATCTATAAATGCATTAATTCTAAAAAATGATATATTTTTACTAGATTTTATAAAAGATGAATTTTTATATATAAAAAAAAAATTTATTATTTATATAAAATACATAAGAAAAAATGATATATAAATCCTCAAAAAAATTAATACAATTTTACAATTATTTATTTTTTAAATATTATAATTTTAATAGATTAAATAATTATATCTTAGTCGATATATTTATAATTATTATTTATTAATATTAAAATTAAAATATAAAAATATTAAAATTAATTTAATTAATAAATAAATATATGAATATAATGAATAAATAAAAAAATAAATATATATATAAATAATATTAAAATTAATTTTAAGATTGATTAATAAGATATATATATATTATATATAAATATATATATATATATATTAAATATATTTAAAATCTTAAAAAAATGATAATATGACAAATATAATTTATCAAATATAATTTAATAAAATTATAATAAATAAATATAAAATTAGAAAAAAAATTATTTTAAGAACCTTGTTAAATATAAATAATATATAAAAATATAATATATAAAATATTTAAACATATTATTATAAATCATGTATATTAAAAAAGATTTTAAATTTAAAAATTTTGATAATGTAAGTTATGAATATAAATATAATTTATAATATAAAAATATAAGATTATAATAAAAAAAAGTATATTAAAAATTATAAAATATTTATAAAATAATATTATGATTTATATTCTTTAAATATATATATATATATATATATATATATATATATATATATATATATATATCTTAAAAATGAGCTTATAATATAATTAGAATAATTTGATTGATATGTTATTTATGTAATTCAAATTCATTTGTAATTATAATATTAGTTTTAAAATTATATAAATTCATCTAAAAATATTTTTAAAACATATTTCATTAAGTTTAATATTTAAATAAAATATTTATATAATTTAATTAAACTGGCCAATTTTTCAAAATCAGGACCGGTTCAACCAACCGACGGTTCATACCGGTTTTGGCCGGTTCAATGCTAAAGTCGATTTTTGAAAAATTCGACCATATGGCAGTTCACGAACCAGGCCGTCCGGTTTTAAAATGAGAAAGGTTGTGAAAATACGACCAACATAAAACCAAGAGACAGATGTTCAAGATTCAAAGGTTTGACCGGGGTTAAACCGGATTATTTAATTAAAATTAAAAATATTAAATATTAATTTAATTAATAGATAAAATAATATAAATATATGAATAAATAAATAAAATAAATATATAAATAATATTTTAAATAATTATTAATTTTAAGATTGATATAAAATTTAAAAAGATATAATTATATCTATATTATAATTCTAATTATATATATATATTAAATATATTTAAAATCTTAAAAATTGATAATATGAATTTATAAATACAAATATAATTTATCATATGATATAATTTATTAAAATTATAGTTTATAATAAAAATATAATATATAAAATATTTAAACATTATTATAAATCATGACATATGTATATTAAAAAGATTTAAAATTTAAATTTTTTGATAATGTAAGTTTATGAATATAAATATAATTTATAATATAAAAATATAAGATTATAATAAAAAAGTATATTAAAAAATTATAAAATATTTATAAAATAATATTATGAATTTATATTCTTTAATATATATATTATAAATTATAATTTATAATAAAAATATAAAGTTAATAATTAAAATATTATCTTTTTATTCTTACATTTTTAAACCCATTTTTATTCTTAATAATATTTTTTTCATATTCAATTATTTTAATCCCACATCATAAAAAGAAGATAGTGTTATATTATTTATATAAAAAAATAGAACTCTTAAAATGAGCTTATATTATAATT